>JBCNYG010000011.1:7421873-7438608 GCA_039654305.1 Porochilus rendahli | reverse complement strand
CGGGGCACGTGACTATCAACCTGGAGATTGCAAGATTGAATCCAGGTCGATGCCGCAGCCATCCATGACCGGGACTCCACCGGAGCTGACTGGCTGAGCTCTCACGGGACGGAGGGATGGCATACACTAACATCCCTGTCACTCACAACAATCACAGGCCAATCCATGGGATGGCTAGCGCTTTCCCTCCGAGTGTGTTAGGCCGCCTACTAGTGCACATGCGCAGCAGTTCGTAAGGAGGCGGGTGGCAGCATCGCATGTCACAGAGGGGGCATGTGCATGCTTACACCTCTCCCTGATTGGTGGTGGGCGTATGTGATAGGGAGGAACACTTGACAGGTGATATGGAGTGACAAATATGGCGTGAAAACTGATGTTGGCTTGTTTCTACGGCATAAACATAAGCTTGTGTGTTAAACCTGACATACAGTTGCTGTATATCAGAAAAAGGAGCCACTCTGGATTCACTCCGTTAGCCCAGTTTAGCGCAAGAGCGTCAGTTAGCGTGGGCGCTGGCTACAGTATCTGAGATGAATCACTGAGGTGGGTGGCCACCAGCACCCGATTGCTAGCATAACTCATAGCTTAGAGGCTTTAGCGTTTGCCGGCTTTGCTTTATGGGGGCTGATATGGAAGCGTACAGGACAGTTATGGCATTAGTTATTCATGGTGCGGTGTAGTGGTTGACAGGCTCATTCACCGGAGACCGATAGCAGCCATGTGCAAACCCCTTCAGCCCGAGTTATGGGGAGTCACAGTAATATATCAGGTCTTACACAGGGAATTGTATGAAACGTCCCACATTTAGGGGCTCGCAGGAGCCGAGCGGCGCCTTCAGCGTAAAAGTTTGATTTATTTATTTATTTGTTTCAGGAGCCATATGGCGATGACACACGTAGCTCGTTGACGTAACTGGTTAAATGATAACGATCTCTAGAACAGAACTCCTGTTACGACTAATCCAGCCTGGATTAGCAAAGCGTTTCATCTGTGTAGTTTTTATCCGTTCACAGTTACAGTCGATGATATGAAACGTCCCTGAAGCGAGTTCTCGTCCACGTTATAGCAGCTGGAAACAGCCGTTCCCTCACCGGCGTCCTGACGCTAATAAGACAAAAACGCAGCTTGTCGTTATTTGTTAGAGGGAAAAAAGTGAAGCGTTAAAAAGAAGGAAAAAACCTCCTCTGGCCTGAAGAGGTTGAAAACCTCGCTTGGCTTCCTCTTCTCCGTTCGACTCCATTTTCTTCTCATTACAAGAATCAAAGGCTTAGATTAAAGCACTTAATTGTTTTTGCTTCTTCAAAGGATTATGTAATGAGGGTAATAATCCATCTGAGGAGGCTGGGGATATATGGGAGCAAATGTGTGTGTGTGTGTGTGTGTGTGTGTGTGTGTGTGTGTGTGTGTGTGTGTGTGTGTGCAGGGTGATGCTGGTGGAATCCAAGGGCCACAAGGCCCACCAGGTCCCAAGGGTGAGCCAGGGGTTGAAGCAGTTGGTTTTACTGTAAGTAATAGTTGATAACTTTTCAGACCTGTTTAGTTCATACATTTCCCCAGATTACAATACACCAAATCTGAAATTATTGAACCTATTTTCAAACTTCTTCCAAAATGTCCTGTTAAATACAATTATCTGGCTGTGCAGTATTATTGTAATTTTGACACTGAAATTTAGTTTGCATTTTTTTTTCATTGTTTAGCTTACCTTTTTAACAGGTGTGTAATAGTAAAAAATAGATTAATGTATGAAAGCCTTTTACCAACTATATTTCTGTCTCAGATTTTCATAATGTATTGTAGAAACAATAATTTAGAGTTAGTTCAAATTGCAAATATTAAGCTTAACGGTAAGTATTATGTTACCTTAAATTACATTACCCTTAAATTCAAAAATCCAATAGTTGGGGTCAACAGATGGATGGAGCTAAATACTGGGCAATCAGCTGGAGTCTGCAGGACACCAACTCTAAACATACAGTCAGAGCTACAATGAAATGGTTTAGAGCAAAGAATATATATCATTCATTCATTTTCTGAACCGCTTATTCCTCATTAGGGTTGCGGGGAGGCTGAAGCCCATCTCAACTGACTCTGGGCAAGGGCAGAGTCCACCCTGGACAGCTTGCCAGGCCATCGCAGGGCACAAATAATATTTATGTGTTACCAATTTCTAATTCATGTGTTAACACAAATCCAACCGAAAATCTGTGGCAATACCTCTAGATTGCTGTTCACAGGCACTCTCCATCCAATCTGACTGAGTTTGAGCTATTTTGCAAAGAAGAATGGCCAAAAATTTCAGTATCTAGACTTACAAATACGGTACAGAGACATAGTTCAAAAGCCTTGCAGCTGTAATTGCAACAAAAGATGGTTCTACAAATTATTGTTTAGGGGAGCTGAATACAATAACACACCATACTTTTCAGATTTTTATTTGTAAAACATTTGAAAACCATGTATCATTTTCCATACACTTCAAATTTTATCAACTTTGTTTTAGTCTATTGCATAAAATCCCAATTAAACACAATAATGACAGTGGTTATAATGTGACAAAATATGGGAAACTTTAAGGAGTATGAGTACTTTTGCAAACCACTCTGTGTGTTGTATGTGTGTGAGACCAATTGCTTAGATGATAGAGTTAGATGAGGTGCTCTACATGGTTTGAATGTTGAATTGACTGTAGCATTAGTTTGACTGTAAATAAATACTCACAGGATGTTGTACTTGTTTTTGTTTGGTCCCCATCCTTTCTCTTGATAGGGAGAGGTTGTAGCTGGGTCAAGAGGATCAAGAGGGCCAAAGGTAGGTCACAATAGTTTTAGTGGCTTGCAGAGGCACTCAAACTCCTTAAAAATATTCAGATTCATGTTATACTTGCACAGATTTCACTGGTAGCCAGTGTTCTAGCCAGTATTTTGTGAATCACAAACCAATACACATTTAAAGTAAATATCCAAAAAAAAAAATGTATTATTTGCTTTCATTGCAAATTGAAAAAGCTGCCTTTTTGTCTAGAACTTAATAGAAAAACATTTTGTTGCAACAACAGCCTGAAGTATGTGGGGTAGGTTATTGATTTGACTGAGGTACGGGTTTTGACTAAGATGCTGTGTAACAATAATATTTTTTTGTTTTTCAACCACTCCTTTATTGCTTTGGCTTGGGTTTATAATCAACCATCAATTGCTTCTTTGACATTTACAAGATACCCAATACCCACTGGGAAAACATCTTCCCACAAGATTCTCCCACCCCAATACTTTACTATTAGGAATGTTTTAGTTGAATGTTCTTCTCATATTAATACAAAATTATTCTACATTATTAAAGGTCACTGTGAACTCCAGACTTGATATTATATTTTAAATAATGGATTTTTTCTCACCACCCTGCAATATTCAAGTCTTCAGTCTCAGTTAATGAGCTCCTTAAAACAAATGTTTGACCTTTCGTTAGCCACGTTCACACAGAAAGCACACGCAACATCGCCTGGAGTGAGAGGAGAAGCCTCTAAGCTCTTGTTGCCTTGGTTACTCCTTCATGTTTCCTGTTTTAAAATCTTTCCAGGTTAAACTGTAAGCAGCGCTGTGCTTCCCCACAGCAGGTCCATGAGAACTTTTATTAGCATTATCTCACATTGTTTGAGTTTATTCTAACCCATATTATCATCATCTATAGTTTATTATTATTATTACTACACAATACGTAAAGAACAGAGACTCTTTTGTATCAAAAAATGAGAAAATTTAGTTCTCCTTGCCATCTCCACTCTCTACTTGAGAAAGAGCACCACAGTGTCACCGCTTCTGCTGGGTTCACTCAACAAAACAAGCCCAGTATCAGCTCAGGATCAGGAGCTACGTTTAGATGGAGAACACTTTCAGCACTACTTTCTTTTGAACTGTACTATATTTATTGTATAATATTGTACTGATTTATTTATTTTGGTAAAATTTAGCTGTTAACATGATTCAGTACGAAAAGACGTTACCAAAACCTCGTTCGTTACCATATAAACCCTCAGGAAATGCAGACCGTTTCAGAAACATAAACCTATGCATTACATATGATGTTATTATCCTCGTAAAATTTCTGTGTGCAGTCACAGAACACAATAAATTTACACATTAGTAAGAAGCTACTCTTCCATGTTGATGTGAGTGAGACATTTAAACTTGTGTAAAAACATTATGTGGAAGTCAGTTGTGGGAAGCATCTGTTAATCAACAGTATCTTTAAGCTCTGATTTCCTTTTCTTTCTTATCGCCTGTTGTTGCGTCTATTCTTCGCAATCATTGACTCTGCATGGTTGCTTGTCGCTTCCTGTGTGAACGGGGCTTTACTCCCTTTACAAGTCACTTTCTGAGTTCTGAGGATGGCCTTATGTAGGCATTGGCTGAGTGGTAAGATGCATCTTCCATTTCTTACAGTTGATCCAGCGGTGCTTACTTGGATATTTAATCACTGATTATAATTTGTAGCATTTTCCCCATCATACACACATGTATAACCTTTCAAATTTCCTGAGAATATTTCTGTTTTTCTTTTACCAAGTTTTCCTTGAGATTGACAGTCTTATTAAAAGTTATTTGAACATTTACAAACTAAACGTTTTTTTTTTAAACTGATTTACCAAACCAAACCACTTTTCATACAGTTACCACAGTCATAACCATCAAGGAGAACTGTGGCTTGTTTTCATGGTACTCTGTAAAACGTAACAACTCATTACCTTGTAAAATTGCATAAACTACATAATACTACTTTTTTTAAAGTGTCATTGCACCAAATATTGACTTTGTTTTATTTCTTACTGTTTGCTGTGCTGTTTTATGTGGAATCATTAAATTTCATTATTTATTTGAAAAAATAAAGCATCTTTGTTCCGCTGCATTTCTTTGCATGTGCTTAGGACTTCAGCAGAGCACTGTTTGGCAGGTCAGGCTTCATAAATCAAGCATTTTGCTTGGTTAGCTAGAATAGCTTGCATGCAATCGCCATGAATTAACATTTTTGTCAACTTATATTCTCACAGTTAACTAGGAACTTTTAAACACCTGGACCATTCATGAAGTTACATAATAATTCAGGCATGTTTCAGCAGTAATGTATAAAATGATGCAGATATGAGGCAAGTTAAGTTAATTTTTTTATTAAACACCAGAATGGAGGAATGGGTGATGATCTCAGTGACTCTGATTGTAGCATCGTTGTTGGGCAGGTTTCAATATATCAAAAACCAACACATTTATCCTTTCTTTGTAAGGGAGAGAGAGGCATGCCAGGAGTGCCAGGAGTGCCAGGAGAGAAAGGAGACATTGGCGTGGGAGTTCCTGGTACACCTGTAAGAAAATTCCATATTATTATGTACTTTTTTGCCTTGAAGGGATTTTAACTGACATCAGTTTTACAAATAAACACATTTATATTGCAAGTCTTATAAAAGAGATATAAATAGATTTATTTCACTAAGGACAACCACAGGCTAGTTTCAAAGTAATGTTAAGGGTACAAACCTCTGTTTTAATATATAAATAACATTTCCTGTCACTGATACAGGGCATGATGGGACCAAAGGGGGAACCAGGAGTTGAGGTACATTTTTGGTTTGTTTGTTTTTCCTTACTGAATTCAATGTTACCCAGATTGAATACAAGAGTGTATTATGATTATGCCTGTTTGTCTCAGGGTCCTCGTGGCCCTCCAGGTTTACAAGGTCCTCCTGGAGCTCCAGGAAGCAAGGTATCAATTGTCTGATTTAAAATCTATTCATTCACTGTCTTTCCATGTCCCACATGATTCCAAATTTATTTGACAATCATCATATATAGTAAACTTAACATTATAACATTAGTAAACCATACATTATAACATAGTCTTCTTGCTGACCGTGTGCCACAGTTTATCTTCTAAATGAAATGTGATTAATTACATTTAAAAGCAGTCAAAAAGTTTTTTTCTACCTGTTATTTTCACTTGAATTTTGTTGGCTGCTATTATCATATTAAAATGGAAAAAGGATCTGACCTGAATTATCTTTTAATTTTTTAAATCAAGAAAAAACATGCAATTTTAACAAGTTTGTTTACTATTTATGTGGACTCTTGTAGTAATGATCAAAATCACTGCAGATTTGAGAAATGTTTAAAATCATGGTCGTGAGTTTGATTCCCGGGCTTGGGGCATTTCTCTGTGAAGTTTGCATGTTCTCCCTGTGCTTGCGATGCTAACATCTATGCCACTGTGTCACCCCTAAATCAAGATCATAAAATTATAATTTGTGTTGGTGTTATATTACTAATTTCAATTGTCAGATGGTTTAAGTAATAGCAAAGTATTTTTGCCAGTATTTGTAATATATTGCACTCTTCAATCAGGAAAACATACCTGCTATTTGAAGTATAAGTTGACCCGAGCACTTATGTGCTATGCTACAACTTTGTGTTGCTTACATGAAATATGTCATTATGCATTAATCCCTTTTTAATTAATCATCTACTCAGACAAAAGAGATAAACCCTAATTGCAGCACCATAGTGCTGCACAGAATTTCCCATGTTTAAATCTATAAATGGGGTGAAAGCTATAATGAAATGACATTAGTATATGCGGGCATGGTGTGATCTGATTGGCCCACTATCAGGAATTTAAAAAGTAAAAAACATTCTATTATCGTGATTAATGCTTGAATCAAAACAGTACACAGTAATGGTTTATCATGGCCGCAGGTTGCATTAAAAACTTAAAATGGAAAAATAAATCATAATCATATTTTGGTCATATTTTGGTTTGTTTCCCTTGTGTTTTCACATACTACATACTAAACTTTAAATAAGTATAGACAAAGCACACCTGACCTGTCTGACCTGTAATGGTTAGGATATGTAGAAATAAACACGGACAATATTTTGTTTATATTTTCATATGGTATATATGTACTATATATACTATATATGTATATATACTAAATCTATAGTTTAAAAAAAGAGAGTTAAACAGCTCTTATTCACCTGATTGTGTGTGTGCGCAAGTGAAGCTGAAAAAAAACAAAGTCTTCTTTTGTCCTTTTTTTGCTTATGTTCCTGTGAAGTATATGCTAAAACATAGCTTTACCATGGGCTCTGGATTTTGTTAAATTGAATTTGACTATTCAGTGACATCCACCTTTAGATAATAATTGTTAACTTTCACACATATAAACTCATAAACCCACAAAAGATTAAACAGACAAGCAAACAAGAAAGTCTAATACACACAGGGTATTTAAGAAGGAAATATCTTAATCAGAATCTCTGCTAATTTAAACACTTGGTTTTCTAGTTAACATTCTCATGTACATTTACATGAGCTGAATGCATAGCAGCTGATTCGTGCCCAGCTTATTGTTCGTTACTGGCATTATTTTAGTAAGCCAGTAACCCAAATCTAACTAATTAAATGTGTTACACATCCTACATTTAAAAATGCTATTTTTTTATTTCATTAATTTATTTATTATGTTTTTAATTTTGTCTGTCTTACACAAATGCTGGGGGAGAGGGTTGCGCTATTGAGAAACCTTGTCTTGTACTCTTTCATATAGGATATATAAAGATTAAATAAATGCAAATTAATCTATTAATATGAGCAGGTTTCCCTGAATAAATGTTATCATGATAAATGGACTTCGGCATCTCTAAATACAGTCTTGAAGGGCAATCTCAGGACAAATATATTTAAAAGTTTAACAAATGTAGTTGTTAAAATCTAGGCTTTATGTAATTCTAGTATATATTGCATATACTATGTTACATATATATATATATATTACACATATATCTTTTAATGTATCTTATTTAATTTTAAATGGTCACATCTGGGTTTTTTTTGTTTTGTTTTTCAAATCAATTTTAATGTGTTCATTAGTTAGACTTTAAAAAAAATAGTTTTACACATGTAAATCATATGCATTGTTTACATTTAGAAATACTAATATATATGGTTTTTAAATATTTTTATTGTTTTGTTGTCAATTTAATATGATTTTTTTTTTATTTTAAGAAAAACACATGCCCTTATATCTGACCAGACTATGGTCAATTACCTAATTAGTAAAGCATCCACATGGAAATAGAAGGAAGGATGTTATTTTGAGGCATGCCTAAACAGAATACTGTTAATATTTGTAATATCTTGTTAATTTCTAGGTAGTCCTAATTATTTGTCATAATTACAGACAATTGTCATGAAATGAAAAAAAGCCATCCATGTTACCTTTGCATGAATTTATCTGGTTGTGCATGTACGGTTTTTTTCTCTATCTATCTGACTATGTTTTCTGCTGTTACAATAAGGGACCTCCAGGTCGTGAGGGCAGACCAGGACCTCCTGGTGAACCTGTGAGTATAGTTCTCAGTATATATGCAAATACAATTTTGTATTTAAAGATGCATACCTGGCATGAATAAGTCATAAACAAAACTAGATAATGGCTGTTTATTCACGA
This sequence comes from Porochilus rendahli, assembly GCA_039654305.1. Lineage (NCBI taxonomy): Eukaryota > Metazoa > Chordata > Actinopteri > Siluriformes > Plotosidae > Porochilus > Porochilus rendahli. The sequence continues at coordinate 7,430,114 of JBCNYG010000011.1, read as the reverse complement.
CCTTCCACTTGAATATTACTTCATTTTATTAGCAAGACCCACTGCAATATTTTATGCATTGCTTACAGTTTGACAGACGATTCACAAGTCCAGCATATTCTGCAGAGAATGGTTTTTAACAATATCCCTTATTTCTAATGTTAAAACACAATTTTAGAGTACTATAATTTAAAAAATAAGCTATTTTATGAGCCTGTAGTAAATGTGGTGTCATCTCTATTTTCTCAGATGTGTTTTATTAAACAGTTGGTCAAAAACCAGTTCATGTCTACTATTGGTTGAGTGGTGTTCTAAGGATAGTGTTCAAAATTACACTTCCCAGATTAAAACTGAAATGGCAAAAACAAGCGGTTTATTTTTATGTAAGTGTTTTGCCCCATAGGGTTAGATCCATTTTGCAGTTAAGGTTGTAGTGTTTTAACTCCTTACTGGACCAATTTCAATAATGTTTCTTCCTTGTAAAAATTTGAAATCAAATAAAAATGAAAAAATAAAGTTCAGGGTTTTTTTTCTTTTTGTTTGTTTTTTCAATCCAATTTTTGGAATTAGATTGATATGATATGGACCTACTATCGGCTAATCTGGAAAAGGGTCACTTTGTGGATGCTTTGAAAATGGTGAATTGTTGTTAAACTTCTGTTGATTGTTGCGAACACTTACTTCAGTCAGCTAGACCAAAACCTTACCACTTGGAAGCACCATAGGTCCAAGGCCTTTTATCTTTTAGACTATGTCATCACCAGACAAAGCAGCAAAACAGAAGTGTTAAAAACAAAAGCCCTAAGAGGACCTGAATGTTCAACAGATCATTTCATGATTCTCACCACTTCCGTTTTAAATTTGCCACAAGGCAATTAAGGAGGGCACCCAACACCCCAAAGAAATTCGATGTTAGTCGTTTGAACGATGCAGCAGTCAAGACTCAGTTTGTGGAAGACCTTAACTCAAAATTGTCAGTTTTATATGAAGAACAAGTTTGAAGACAGCTCCAAAATAGATACTGGAACAAAAACGGAATTACAACTGGAAAGAATGGCAGCAATCAATGACACCAGAGGATTTTACAATGCCCTCAAACAAATATAGGGACCAAAATCAAACCCAATCATACCAGTCAGAGACAAAGAAGGAAGAACCTTAACTGAAAGATCAGACATAAGCCAGAGGTGGCAGAAACACTTTGAAGAGTTGCTGAAGCTGGAAAGTGAAAAAGATGTTCTGGAAAGCCTCACCCAAGAACTGAAAATGGAAAGTTTGATTGATTAAACCATGGAAGAAGTTGAACAGACAATACAACGAGCAGCAATAAGTCACCCGGCATGGATGGTCTATTGGCAGAAATATACAAAAATGGCGACCAAAAAATAAAAACCCATCTTGTGCAACTTTTCCAAAGGCGCTGGGATCAGAAAGAAGTCTCCCAAGACAATTTTAAAAAGGGTCACAAAGGTCAATGTGAAAATTATAGAGGAATCTCTCTACCTATCAAGCAAAACCAAGATCTTTATGTAGTGTTCTTTGACTTCAAAAAGGCTTTCGATATGGTGGATAGAGATATGCTTGGAAAGTACTCAAAATGTTGGGTTGCTCTCAGAAGTGCATTATCATTAGAAGCTTCTATCAAGATATGAAAGGCAAAGTCTCAGTCTACTTCGAGCTTACTGAAAGATTTAAAATAAAAAAGGTGTGAAGCAAGGGGGCCCAGGAGCTCCGACCTATTCCATGTTATTTCTGACCGCAGTCCTAAGAGTTTTAGGCGATGTAATAGATGAAGGGATGTACATTAGAACTTCTATTTCAACCGAGGCCGCAATGAAGAGATAAAGTTCATAACACATCAATAGTGACTATCAATTAAGAGCCGCTAAAAACAGTTCTCAGGTTCAAATACCTGGGCAGCTATATATAAGACAACAACAAGATCGACTTAGAGGTTGCCATTGCATTCAGCTGGCCACCGTGTTGTACAGCACTGTGTTGTGTCTGGAACAACCGCCACCTTTCTCATAGGACTAAAATAAATGTTTTGCTAATCAATAAAACAGCAGTTTAATTAATAATGTCTAATTAAAAGCTTTAAAAGTGGACGCTTCTTAATTGTAAATCAAATTGCACTTAATTATTTTTTTTGTTATCCAAAGCAGATCGTTAAATGTTTTACAGGTGATTATTCATTTCAACCATTAAGGCACCTGGTGAGCCACTCTGATGTGTGAAGTGCACTGTAAAGTTCATGGGCTTGACACAAAATGAAGTGAGGGCAATTATGCCTTGAAGTAATGTATGAGAGGTCACGAAAACAAAATCGCTCCTTGAAACCACTCTGAGCTTGCGCCAGAGTACAAAGATTACACCTAAATGCTAGATTTTTGGCAAAATATTAGCAACAAACGATAGCGGTTCATTTCCTTTCTGTTTATAATTCCCTTCTCTTCACTGTGCCTGCGTTCTGACCCTGCTCTGACCCAGATTGTTTTGGATGAGTATAAAATAAAACATCAATAAATTATGATTCATGTTAATAGTTTCACACGTGTTCATGATCACTTTCCCAATAGTCTTAATTTCTGCAGATTTTTAGAAACTACACTTGCTTTGTGCTATGCAATGGACACAACTTTTATACAGCAGAAAGGCTATTTTTTAAATAACCTTACATATTTAAAATGAGTTAAATTTAAATGAAATATTGGTTGCTAAGTATATACCCTGAAACTGATAGAATCTCAGAATAAAAAAACTTACTGTTTGGCATATGATTTTCTTTCCTCTTATTTATGATAAACATATGTCCCATTTTATCTGTGGAGCAAACCATGAAATCTTAAGTGGAAGAATAGCAACCTACAGTAGGTTAGCAATAAAAGGGAAACTAGCTTTTATTTTTTTTTTCCTAATAGGGATAGTAATTTTGTTGACAAATTTAAAAATTCTAATGTAATGTCATCTAGGGGAATATTGACGCTCTGTAACAAAAGCAATATTTTTAGCAACAGCTGAACATTTTGAGGCGGCAGTGTAGACTACTTAGGTATCAGTAAGAAACAAGACAACTTGAAGCTTGCTTAAAGAAGGAGGTAAAAGACTACTAAGGGCTTTAGGTAAAAAGCAGTGTTTTATATTTGTTGTAAAAATGAATTGGAAGTTAGTGCACTGTACATAAGATAGAGGTAATGTGCTAATATCTTCTGGTTACAGTTAGGACTCCTGCCAGTACATTCTGGACTAACTGGAGCTTATTTATGCACCTATTCGAACATGCTGACAGTAATCTATTATAATAATCTAATTTTGGGGTAACGATAACAGGAACAAGTTTTTCCACATCATGCAGTGACATCATATTTCTTATTTTAGTCCTGAGATGAAATTCTCTGAGTAATATTATCTACATGTGCTTTAAATGAAAGACTGCGGTCAATAATCACACCAAGGTCCTTTACTGCTGCACATGATGAAACTGAAATACAATCCAAAGTGACTACATAATTAGAAGGCTTATTTCTAGCTGCCAGAGATCCATGCACAAGAACTCCTGTCTTATTAGAATTTAATATGTTTGGAATGTGGCTGTGGAGATTTGCCCATGTATTCACAACTACATTAATGAGGTCAGACACTGGTGTCTAGTGAGGAGGACTAGTGCACGTTCTGCATTCTAGTTCACCCCAAATGTATTTATTGATTCTGAGGTCACAGTTATATGCAAGCTACTTAAGTTTGTCCAACATACCAGATGATTAGTAAACCAAAGCCTTAACCACTAAGCCACCAATGTCATTGTGGGCCCCAATATGTACACACATTGCCTTAACCGTTTGCCAGACTATCACAGGGCCAACGCAGACACAATAAGTTACACCCGTATTCACACCTAAGGGCAATTGAACATATCCAACTAGCCTGTTGTGTATGTCTTTGGACTGTGCAAGGATTTCAGAAAAACTCAAAGGTAACCTATGAAGCATGAGAAGGACATGCAAAATCCACACAGAAATTCACGCTCTGGGTACTGGACTTGAGCTCAAGACCTTCTTACTATAAGAAAGAAGCACCACCTACACCACCATGTGGCCCCCAAATATATTTTATGAAATTAGAGGGGGGGGGGACCCTTCCAGAATGAAAGTCACTCAGGAAAATTATTTTGTACATGGCATTGCAATGCCAACATGGGGTTAAGAGCTTATCTTTATTACAGAAAATCCTAATATCACTGATTAAGTTACTTTGTCAGTAAACTATATAAATAATAATATAAGAAAGCAATATCAAGGAGAGCAGGTAGATTTTTGTCATTGAGATTAAGATTTGTCAGTAAAAAAATATGGCTCATACCACCGAAAATAATTTGTGTACTCTGAGTAAATGCTGACGAGTTCTCATGTATGCAGGTTTTCTCTTTTCTCAGATTAATCAGTTGTTATTATGATTTTTAAAAATGATGTATTATGTTTGATGGCAATCTGATCTGGCCATTGATGCACTTACTGGTGGAGTTTTTTATAACTTGCCGAGGTCCCATTGTCCAATGTTGGAAACAGCAGTTTCACTTGGCAGAAATGAATGTAAGTTTCCACAGGAAGAAAAAGAGACAATCACAAGATTGAATTTTGGCTCTCTGTTGATGAGCAATGTAAACCATTTACTTTAATGCTTCTTGTCTCCTGACCATGCAAATGCTACACAAAAATGCATTCTACTTTTGAAGCCACCCTATGGGTAAAACAGAAAATAGGTTAAGTTACACTGTTTTATTATACCTGAGGTGTCCAGGGACTGCTATACATAATGTATTTATAACTAAATACATATGGGATGGTTTAAAATCTTGTAATTCCTATGATTTTTGGAATGCTGTATGAAATTGTTTTTATGAAGTCTTGAAAATGTAATTTTATTTCAGACAGCACTGCCGATTGTTCGAGATGTTGGCTCACTTCTGAAGGTATTGTCTTTGCATAGTATCTCTGGCTGTCTTGTGAATATCTAGTGAATCTACAGCGTTAACATAAATGACAAAAATATAACCCAACACTTGTGTTTGCTCCCAATTTTCATGAGTTGAACTTAAAGATCTAAAACTTTTTCTATGTACACAAAGGACTATTTCTCTCAAATATTGTTCACAAATCTGTTGCTGAGCACTGCTCCTTTGCCGAGATAATCCATCCACCTCAAAAGGTGTGGTACATCAAGATGCTGATTAGAGAGCATGAATATGGCACAGGTGTGACTTAGGCTGGCCACCTTAAAAGGCCAGCCAGGAAGGGTCGTGGTTTGCCAGTGGTCTGGCGTGACCACCATTTACCTTACCCAGTGCAACACAACTCCTTTGCACAGAGTTGATCAGTTTGTTGATTATGGCCTGTAGAATGTTGGTGCACTGTTCTTGTTATACGCTGATCCAGAGCATCCCAAACATGCTCAATGGGTGACATGTCTGGTGAGCATGCTGGCAATGCAAGAACTGGGATGTTTTCAGCTTCCAGTTCTAGTTTACAGATCCTTGTAACATGGGGCCATGCATTTTCACGCTGCAACATGAGGTGATGATAGTGGATGAATGGCACAACAATGGGCCTCAGGATCCCGTTACAGTATCTCTGTGCATTCAAAATGCGATTAATAAAATGCACCGGTGTTTGTTGTCCATAACATACACCTGCCCATAACATAACCCCACTACCACGGGCCACTCCATCCACAATGTTGACATCAGCAAAGTACTCACCCACACAACGCCATACATGCTGTCTGCCATCTGCCCTGTACAGTGAAAACCAGGATTCAGATGTGAAGAGAACACCTCTCCAACCTTCCAGACGCCTCTCAAACCCTGATTAAGGACGACAAGCATGCAGATGAGTTTCCCTGAGACGGGTTCTGACAGTTTGTGCAGAAATTCTTTGGTTATGCAAAGCAATTGTTGCAGCAGCTGTCCAGGTGGCTGGTCTCAGACGATCCTGGAGATGAAGATGCTGCATGTGGAGGTCCTGGGCTGATGTGGGTACACGTGGTCTGCGGTTGTGAGGCCGGTTGGATGTACTGCTAAATTCTCTGTAATGCCTTTGGAGACGGCTTATGGTAGAGAAATGAACATTCAATTCATGGGCAACAGCTCTGGTGGACATTCCTGTAGTCAGCAACATTTTGCTCTTAAACCAGAGCACACCTTTCTGATCTAGAACCAATTACTGCTTGTCATTGGCATCTAGGCATCCTATTCCAGTAGTCCATAATTGTTTTCCACAGGTTTGAAATGTGCTTCTGGAAAACAGTGATGTATACTGAAGTAGATTTTAATGGAAAATGTTGGTATTAACTGCCATGAAACGATTTGTACCATGTCCAGGTTTGATGGTTGTATATGCTTGCTTACTTATGTGTATTGTGACTGTAGAATGCTTGCAGTTTGTGCCAGACCAAAATACCAGGATTACCTGGGCAGAAAGGAGAGAAAGGAGCTCCTGGTTGGGAGGGTATTCAAGGAGAAAAAGTAAGTAAATAAAACTAAATAGAAAAGTATTACCCCACTAAAACTGTCAATACTTCCATAGGTATGCTAACACTAAAACATCCTAAATAGTATTTTTTCCCCCTTTTTTGGTTAAAAGATAGAGAAAACAGTATGTGTACACATTCCATAGGTGTTCTTTTTCACAGGGTGATCAAGGTCTGAGGGGTTCAGTTGGTAACCCAGGAAGAGAGGGCCCTAAGGTAAAACCTGACAAATTACTGTCTTTCTCAGTGTTTTTACTTTGATCTGGTTCACTCACTGAAAACCCTTTAGGTTTGGATATGTAGATTTTGCTTCAATAAGGAACACCAAGGAATACCTGCTTATTTGTCCAGTTATCCAATCAGAAGTACAATAACATAATGGATGTACAGGTCAAGAGCCTAAGTTAAGATCAGAAAGCATTAATGAAAACAATAATCTCCTGTAAATTTCACTCATTAAAGTCTCTAAAGATTACTCAGAATGGTAACAACAAATAAACAAACAAGCAAACATTATGCACAGACAGACTCTGTTCTTCATTTTAATGCTTGATGTGATTGACTACAAAGCTTCTTTCATTTTTAATATGAACTATAACCTGGACAACAGAGTCCTAAAGTGTTTGTTACGTTGTTGTGACAGCAGAATTTCTAGATCTGAACAAAACAGATGACTTCAATAGTGTATTGTATTATTATTATCATTGTACCATTATTTAGACAAAATATATCAAATTCAAATAAATCAAACTACTGTATAATACCACATGCCTTTACTAACTCCAGTAATGGATTCCTATTAGATTAAGGGATAGTTCAGGTCATCGAGCGTAGTAGTTGTAACTGGCTAGTCTATATAATTTATGCTGGTTTATTTATAAATACATATATTTTGACACTACAACCAAACTCATCCAGCACCTATCCCCAATCTTCTAATTGCACAACATCTTTGTAAGAACAAAAGAGTGGGAAACAGAAAACCATATTTAACAGATGATTCTGGAAGTTGCAGATTCCTTGGACATTGAGTTATGTTTATGGTTGAGATATGGGAATGGCTTAGAAGAGTGTGTAGTCTACTTTGCCTGTAAGGATGTGTCTATTTAAAAACTATTAAAATGTAATGACACATTTTGTATATTATACGCTTTTAGGAGATTTTTCACTTTGTGGAAATGTAGGAAATGTACATATTTTTACTTTGTGACATTTCCACCAATTTTAATTTTGGATCACCAATGAATGCATTTAACATTGAAACTGCTCCAAACTGTGATGCCTCAGTGAAAGAGTGATTTCACGAAATTAACTAGTTACACAGCCTTAATGTAACACACGAGGGCAGATCCAAAAGTCCATAGCCTTATGCATTTTTCGTTATTTAAGTTTTATATTGGTACTGATTTTCAAAACTACAATCTGTTCCAATAATATTCATCTGAAAACTGTTCATGCTAGTTGTAATTCAGTAGAGTTGTTTAGGTCTGTATCCTGGGTGTCGTGGCCTGGTTTGAGAAGTCACATTTTCTTTTGCATTATATGGTAAGGAAAACCTTACAAATTCGATGTCCCAAATGCCAGGGTCAGTAGCCAAGGATCAGCCCGGCAAAACCCATGCTTTCGGCTGCCACCCGGCTCACACTGTACCCGAACCCTGTAGCCTTTCCCACAGGTGGTGGGTCCATGGGAGGGTGGACCCATGTCTCCTCTTTGGGCTGAGCCTGGCCAGGCTCC
>JBCNYG010000011.1:7333485-7353342 GCA_039654305.1 Porochilus rendahli | reverse complement strand
TAATGTATGTGTGTGTGTGTGTGTGTATATATATATATATATATACAAATAAATACACACACACACACACACATATGTGTGTAATGTGTGTTTAGTAGTGCTGTTGAATGTTCCCTCAGGTCACTGTCATTACATTGTTCCACATGGTTTCCTTGTGTTATCAAATATTTGGGTTCATAGAAAATGAGATCCATCAAAATTGCACTCCGTCTGTGTTAAATTTGTTGCCCTCTAGGTGTGAGAGTTTGATCATTTATTTTTTTTTTTATTTATTTCATTAACATAAGGATGTGTATGTAAGGGACTAGCTCAACTGAAGTGGTTGCACAGTATTTTATGTATAAAGAATTGTTGGGCTCCTGTTTTGAAAAGAATGAGCAATACGTATTTTTACTTATAGGTAAAACTTTTTTCTCATACAGAGCTCAAAGGTGCTGGCAAAGAAAGAACTTGCATATGTGCCTGTAATTGGCTGGATGTGGTACTTTCTGGAGATTGTTTTCTGTAAGAGGAAATGGGAAGAAGATCAAAAAACAGTAGCAGAGAGCCTTCAGCGCCTTAAGGACTATCCAGAGAACTTCTGGGTAAAGGTTTCTTGTAATAATTTTTGCTTTGAGGTGTGCTTATCTAAATCTGAGTTGATGGCAATTATTTTGTTCAAGCCAAGAAAGTTGAATGCACTTTAAGTTGGTGAATATGTGTTACATTGATTTTCTTGGGAAATTTAAAGGAGAATTTTTAATAAATTCCAAACTCATTCAGTGCTTGTGCATATGCTGTATGTATTTGGACTGCTATCTAATTTAGCTTGACTAGGTCAGAAAATGTGATTCAAATGTGATTTAGCAAGACATTCAGATCTCCTTACATCATTAGGAGAACTTGGAACTTATGGAATTAGAAAACAGGATTCACCCTAAGCCCTATCCCTCCTCCCATTTGAGTTTCTCCACCCACAACTTGATTTAATACTGTTAATGTTAATTAAGTTAAGCATTTAATGTGTAATTGCTGTAATAAATGGTAACTATATATTACTACAAGTTTGCACCCCTGCTTTGACCCACTGACAGGCACTGTGGTTGAGAAAACATTGCTATTATCTGGTTGGTGCAGGCCAATAATTTAACCCTTAAGAAATGTGTGACATGTATCCACTATAGCTTTATAAAGAATAAGAAGGTATTCACGGCTTCAGTTAAAGTTAAATAACGTTGCCAGCAGAAACATTAGTCACTGCAGTAATTTTCCATTTAAAGCCGCATTTAATTCCAGGCGGTGACTCTCGTTTGGCAGGGCAGTGTACTCTGCACTACGTTTTCTCTGCAGGATCTGCGTTCTCCGCTATGCATTATGTCTGTCTTTAAAACAGATATAGGATTTATCGTTTATTTTTATTAAATTGAAACTTGGTAAAAATGATCACATTTTTGTAATGTGAGCGCTTTATGTTTACTTAGTTTCTTCTATACTGTGAGGGCACTCGCTTCACTCAGAAGAAACACAAGATTAGCATGGAAGTGGCAGAGAAAAAAGGACTTCCTAAACTCAAGTACCATCTCTTGCCACGCACCAAGGGTTTCTGTGTTACTGTTCAGAACCTAAGGGGAACAGGTAAGAAAATTGCAGCAAATTGTCTGAATAATCAAACTGATAACATAACTTATTTGTTTAAAAAAAAAAAAATGTGTCCGTTTACTTTTTCAAGAGTGAGAGCTTAAGAAGTTAATTTTGTCCTGATTCAATTTGTCTCCTCTGTAGTTACTGCGGTGTACGATTCTACACTTAATTTTAGAAACAATCAAACACCAACTTTACTAGGAGTGCTAAATGGAAAAAAGTACCATGCTGATTTATATGTGAGGTAAGAAAGACATCCCACTGATGCATTTATAAGATCTTAACATGTATAATCATGGGTATTTCAACTAGAGCATTTTTTACTTAGAGGTAGCTGTGTAATTGGAGCCATGTAAAAAAATTAAGAGACTACTGCAAAAAAAAAGTTTATCTGGTTTTACTATTCATAGGTTTGTGTTTAATTGACATAAATAAGTTTATTTCTTAAACTACTCACTGCATTTTCCCCAATTTCCACATAATGTGACATGAATACATATTCTTAATTATCATTCTTTTTTTTTTTTCCTGTCTTGGGCTTACATAATAGAACTCTGCCAAACAAGGAATTATAAGAAGAATGGCCTTTGCAGTGGTCTCAAATTGTTTCTGTGAAGAAATGTTCACATGTTCAGTAATTGCATTGAAGAGATTTCCAATGGTTAAAGGGGAATTAAATCCAATCTTAATAAAGCTTGGATACATCATATGTTTTTTCACATCATGCTATTGTTCTTACAGTTTTCTCCAGGAAAAAAAAAAAAGGTAAAAAAAACCCTCATGAGCGTGCCATTGTACTCGCAAAATTGCATGTGACTCATCTAGTAGTAGCTGTAAACAAGGAAGTGATTTGCATGTAAATGCACTGGGGTGTTTTGCATTTGTTCATGTAGACGTAATGTAGTACTATGTGCAATGTGCCTAGTTTTATTTTATTCAGAAGTTCAATAGTTTATATCTTATTTGTTATTGTAATATCTGTATACTGTTATTAACAGTATATTTACTATATTTGCTGACTACAAATGCCGGCCTCACACTGGCAAATCCAAACTAAACACATTTTAGCAGATTGCAACTTTGAAAAGGTAAGTAAAAACCACCGGATGATGAAAATGTACATATTTTCTTTTAATACTGATTAGAGTGGGGGCATTTCCCCACATTTTTTAAATATGACTGGTGTACATTACATAAATCTAGTTTTTGATGGACAGTTCAGATGTTATTAAATTTTATATATCTATGATACTGTCACTGCCACACCAGCACCCAGCCATATTAAAAGAGAGAGAGACAGTGACTTAAAATTTAGGAAAGAAATTTGCAAAGAAATTTCACACAATTGTTCACAGAAATTGTAGTTTTTGACATAATAGCTTCCCATCATGGTTCAAACTGTATAAATTACGTAATTTCATACTGTCATTAACCCTGCCAAAATATGATGTATCCCATGCGGTGGGATCCTAAACGCAATCTTAATGTTTTCAAGTGTTAATATTATCAATAACACCTATTAGGGCTACAGTATGTCTAGTATGTGTAGTATGTAGCACAAACAGCACATTCCACGTAAACTGCCATTTTGCTTTAAGGCAATTAGCTTTTGTGTTTGTTCCAGGCGGATTCCACTGAGTTCAATCCCAGAGAATGAATCTGAATGTGCTATGTGGCTCCACAAACTTTACCAGGAAAAGGTAAGAGAAAACCATCTTTTATTTTGAAATGCATAATAAGTTTCCCTCTACCTAAAATAGCCAGGGAGTGTGCTGGCGGTTGGCCGCCGCACCATCGGCAATAGGATCTGCCTAGTGATAAATTGTTTCTATCCTCAATTAGCCATGGTGGTGAAAGCATATTTGCCAGCAAGAGTTCAGTATCTCAGTCGTCAGTAGGTGACGGTGGGGTACACCATGACCAGCTCGCTGGTCCAAACACACACAACCATTTACTTACAGCCTTATGGCAATTTGGAACAGCTAATTAGCCTAATGTGTAGGTCTTTGGTTCATGGGAGGAAACCAGATTACTCTGAGGAAACCCATACAAACACAAGACGAACATTCAAACTCCACACAGAAACGACCTCGCTAAGCCCAGGACCTTCTTGTTGTGATTTGGACGTGCTACTACGTCTACTACACCACCCTGCTGCCCAATAACAAAACATGTGGCTAATCTAGCTAATCACTTTCAAATAACACTGCCCATTCTGCAGAGCATGTCATCAAATCCAACTACCACATGTCTGTCACCTGTCAGAAAACACCTAGCGTTTATCATGAATAGGAACAGTGAAAATGGTCATTATTTCCCACTGTGAGATCAGAACCTTGGATAATTAGGGTGGGAATTTACACTTAGCACTGACGAGGGAGGACCGCCCATTGTTTATTCAAGTGTGTTCAGCATCTGTGTCTGTCAGCATCAACTTTTAGGATGATTTCCAGGGTTCAGCCGTCAACCCTTGAATAAAAAAGCTATTATTCATACATTTTTAGTTCACCCACCCACCAAATGTTCTTTTCTTGTGTCTGGGGGAAAAAGAAATATTGTATTTCCCCAAATGTATTCATTAGTCAATCCATATTGTTCTGTTTTCCCTTGATCCCAGAATTAAATGGTAATGCATTTTTTTTGTTCTGATGCAGGATGAGTTGCAAGAAAAATACAGTCGAACTGGTTGTTTTCCTGGCCCCATAATAAACCCCCCCTACCGCCCCTGGGCCTTAATCAACTGGTTGTTTTGGATCTTGCTTCTACTCATTCCCCTCTGTCTGTTACTACTGCAGTTGTTCCACTCGGGGTCAGCGTTCACCATTTTCATTACAGTTGTCCTGAGCATTGCAGGTACCAAGCTTTCATACTAAAGCTAAAACAGATATGTTGAACATTGTACTCAAAGCTAGTAAAGTAAATGAACTCAGAGTAAAAAAAAAAATTCATTAAATTATAGCTATTAAAACAATTCTTTATGCAACAAATTATATTTCATTTAAAAATCCTCATATTTCATTCAGAGGGCGATCAAGTGATTTGGCAGTAAGTATAGCTCCCGTTCTTTGAATTGTAATTCTGTGCATGCCATTCGAAATATCCATACTGCATGAATCAATACTGCATTAAAGGTTCTATAGATCAATTTTTTAAAGCTATTTGACCTTTCATATCAATTAGCAAGGTGTATGTGGAAAAAAAATTCCATAAAATTGCTTTTTTAAACATTTGAACAAGTAAATATTTCACTCACTTTGATACCAAACGGTTGGTATCTTTATATTATTGAATACTTTTGGACTCACCTTTAGCTGTAGGCACTGTATTACAGAATGTGAAAAGTTTGCTTGTTCAAAGATGTTGTCAATTAACCAAATTTGGCTTGTGTGGCCTGGTTCATGTGTGAAGGCTGTTCATATCCAAAACATTGCTTTGTTGAAATTTTTAGAGGAAGCTATGGAGTCATTTTGCCACGCAAATGTGCCAGAATTATTTTTGGCAACATCTTGAAACATTTATATTTGCTGTCCTGCCGCACCCACGTAATATGACAAAATCACAATATTTACCAGAAATATAATTAGGATCATACAAACTTTATGAAAACTACAGCTATTAAAAACATTTGTATTAATTATTATTATTAAGTGTTGCCTGCCAGTGCAGTGGCCGCCATTACGTTTGAGATATCAGCTTTACTTTTGCAGTTTATCATCACATGGGTCTGGAGTTTATTCCAGCCAAGTTTCAAAAATGTATCGAAATTCCGACAAATTGCCCAGGCAACGTTTGCGAGAGTTTGCAAAAATAGTTGACAAAAGCCTAAATTCCAAAATGGCGACATCCTGAAGGGCAGAGTTAATACAAGCAATGAGAAGAGTTCTTACTCGCATCAAACGAACTTTGTGGAAATTACAGCAATAAAACCATTTTGAGAAGTGTTGCCTGTCACGGCAATTAATTATCCCCTATTACGTCATCATTTGAGATATCAACTATTCCTGTGCAACTGTGTAAATTCCCCAGGAGGAAAAAAAATGCATAAATTCTAATACAAGCCAATGTATTGACGAGAAAAATAATCATAAGAATAATCGTCCCTTCAAAGCTTATAACCATTGGGCCACAGTTGTCCTTAAAAAAAAAACTAGCAATACTTTGGGTATTAAACAGTAAGTGGAAGCAATCTCTACTGCGGAACTCGCAATGCCTACAAAAATCCATGGAACTCAACATTCCCCTCCACGTAAATCTTTAGTAAAAGCTGAAAGATTTATACATGAAGAGAAGCCCGAGAGATGATTGGCGAGCCAGAGTTGAGCTCCTTCTGATCATGGGCTGAGTGCCTGAAAAATGAATCAGCGCTTGAATTACTATTGCTTTCGCCCCTTCCTTCACAGACCCATTGTGCCCTGTGCCTATGGTGCGCAGGTAACAATATTTCATTGGAACAGCAAATTTAAATATTCAAATTAAAATGGAAAACTTCCTGTTGGGTTTAGGGCATGGCACCAAGAAATATTTAGTAAGTTTTGGGATGTTATATGAGCTAACCAAACTTTGTTAAACGCCTGTTTGGGGCTGTGTCATTATAAACTATATGGGTGCCATCAATTTATTTTGCCACACCCATCTCAAACATAAAATTTTCACAGTACCTTATAAACCTAATAGAAAAAAAAGGGGGTGTTCTTTCTTGCACTTATGCTGCAGAATTTTGAAATCAGCTATGATTTCAATAACAGAAATGAGTATTACAACGTATAACCTGCTAGTTATAAAGGTGTGCATTAGTCTCTCTTTATTGCCCTAAGACAATGAGGCCGGGGGACAAAAATAAATTACATGGGATATAATTTTAGCACATGGCTGTATGTATCTTACTGGAAGTTTAAGCATATCACTGCATATTGAAATGAAATGGCATGTGCATTAGTGAATATTTTAGCAAAGAACAGTAGCATGCCCTTATATAATTATTGCCTGGAGAGTTAATCTGAATGTTAGCAAACTACTGTTTACATACAGATTTAAGTGCATGCCAACAAGTCTTTTTGCTAACAAATTAGTTAGTACAATCCAAGATTGGTAATTAAGATTGTGTTTCTCATATCATTTTCACATTAATTAAGATAATGAATTCATATACTTGTCTTACTAAGAAATGACAGAGCTATTGCAAAACAGAAGAATAGCATTCACCGTAACCTTCTTTTTCAGCCTCAGTTGGTGTACGATGGATGATAGGACAGACAGAGATTAACAAGGGCTCAAGCTATGGAAATAATGAAGGTCAGCTTCATAACAATGCCTAAAGTACCAGTCATGGACACGCCCAGCAAAACCTCAACAACATCTGCAGTATGTACTCCAGAGATAAAGAGCGACCAAAACCTGTTTAACAAAGCAGCAGGGTAACACCCAACGGGATCAAGACTCTGAAAGATCTTGAAAGGGCATTCATTTTAAGGAAGCACCAATCCACAAAATGGAAACCAGGAAACAGGATGTAAACTTATGAAAAGGGAACCACTGCACCACAGTGTTTGTGCAATGCCAAACAGTTTTTTCCAAAATTGTGAATTGTCTTGGGGGGGGAAAAAAGTAGTAGGCCATAAATTAAAAACTTGACCTGTTTATTAATTAATTGATTTTTACATTACAAACACTGCAGGAATAACAGAACCAAAAGTATTGATGCATGGGTTTAAGCATACAATTAGCATATAACTGTTTCTTTGAGAAATTTTTTTGGTACAAGTTCAAATTGCAAATGGGTTAAAAGTGAAACATTTTCTGACAGTTCTGAAGAAAGTTGATGTGGGTTAGTGCTTTAGAGAAGATCTGAAAAATTTTCTCTTCAAGCCGAGTCCAATTCTGTACCCAAATATTTATGGCACCCCACTGGCCATTGGAAAAGGTCAACCAATACGGCACAACTTAAAGACTGAAGTAAAGTAACCACTCTCCTTGGAGAATTATTAAAATACAATATTTAAAAAATATTTAAAATTTTAACCCTTAATTAAATTTAAGCTTCTTTTTGCATAAGGGCAAATAAATCCCTAAGCAGCAATTTCCTCCAGCCTTCCCACTATGATGAGCACATTTATTATTTGTGCTTCAAGTAGGAACATGAAAAGTGCCTTCTTAACTTTTTCCCCAAAATGTATTCCTTGTTGCTTACTAATCAAAATCTGTTGTCTCAATTGAGACACAAGTGGCTTTACAATATGCTTTATTTAAAAACAATCAAACAACCTTCTTACATTATGTACAATGTGCCACAGCCTCCTGTACTACTCAACTTAACACAACGAACTGGCCCTTTAAACCTGTAAATGAACATGCAAGACTTGTGCTCACATATTGGAAAGCGTACCACCACCAATCACTGAGCTGCTGAGAGATTTATAGTTTTCTTTGTTACATGTTCCTTAAGTTCCTTGTACAACAGTTCCTTAGGAATACCACACGTGGTAATGCAAGCATTTGTAAACATAGAGAGAGTACAGGGCCACTGCTGCTTCATTCTTCATCTGTGCAGACCTAAAATTAAAAAAGTAGCAGAAGAATAGAAATAACATTAAAACACTTAGTTACATTACTAAATGCATAATGAGACAAGATTCAAAAATGTTTTATGGCTAATAATGGCTTGTAATGCATTTCTACTGGACAGTGTGACACAGCATAAAATAGGTACTTATCCAAACTCAGGAACTTTTATATACTGACTGACAGGAGAAGCAGCCCACAACAGCACTAAACGCCAATAATCACAAATCGATGTTTTCACATATCTCTCTAATAATGTAATATATTATGGACAACACAAAATTATGGTGTAACCTAAACAAAGCCAAATACCATGCAAGTAGCAATAATTCTATCACAGTGAAGAAAGAATATTTAAATTCAAACGTCAGACTGTTGTTTGACACAATAATTCAAGAGGTCACATTCGATATAACTATTTCAAGTAGTGTTGTTTGCAAATGTATGTGTGTACTCCTATGTAGTGTGCAAAGCATGGGGTATAGAACACCACTTTAAATTGGGCCCAAGTTGTAGGAGTTACAGGTTTTTTCTTCAGAAATCATAACGTGAGACAAATCCCAGGTGGGGATTATATCCCATCTTTGTTTATTCTTCATGTGCCATGTCTCTCCCAGGGTTTAGCTGCCAATGCGCACTAGGTGCTCTTGGTTGATCAGGCATGCTACTCTAGGATGGTCTGCCTTTGCCGTCCCTCAGCGCCCCTTACATAGCAACTTGTGTTTGCACGCAGTAATACTAAAACTACAAAAAACAACAAATATTAACCAGACCCAACCCTATTAGCATAATGGCATTTTAATTAAATTTCTTTTTTAGAGTCAGTCTTAAACTGGTGGCATATTTAAAGTTTTGCCAAAAATTGCTGAAAGAACAAGAAACATATTTAACACAGCTTCTGGGATTTTTATGCAGATTCTTATTTTGGGGAAATACTGCTTTGCAATACAATATTTGCTCTTGAATATTCCTGCCAAGAGTAAATATTGCCAAGCCAATTTTAGCACTATTACCGTGTGTGCATGAGATTCAGACCTTGACAAATGGGTGGTCTAGCAACACGCTGGCAGTTGGACGGCATTTGGGCTCACTCTCTAGACAGTGGGCCAGAAAATCCTTCCCCTCCGTGCTCAGTTTCTCTGGAATGGGTGGTTTATGTCCCATGCCCACCTTATACATGATCTGAAAATTGTGCTCATACTCATGCCAAGGTCTCTAAACAGGGAGAAAAAAGTGCAAAAGCCTCTTATTGCAAGTTTATTCTTTCTGCTGATGCACACTACTTAATACAAAAAAGATTTACAGTGATTAAATTCACTGAAGTGGCATAATGCTGATAGATTGTGACAAAAATTATGTACATTATACAACATAGTAAGTAGAAACTGAATTTGCAATGTTTTGTGTTCAAACCAACAATACTCTTCAATTGTATGAGGCCAGTAAAATGCCCTTGATTTTAAAATAATTTTTTTCGTTAAAAAAAAGCTAAAAAGAAAAAGAAACAATTGACCAGAAAGACAGTCTACACTTTTAAAATTGTCCAAGACTATTGTAGTAGGTGGAAACGGATGGATTATTAATGTAATATCTACATAGGTGGACAGAGGCCCATTTTGTCATATAAAAAGCATAAGTGATGATTATAAATCCCTTTTACAAGCATCTCAGCGCAGTCGAAAACTGTTCTGATTAAAGGAGCAATAAAATCTTTCTTTGGGCTAGTTGAATATCAGAAGAATCAGCATTTGTTGGTT
Source organism: Porochilus rendahli (assembly GCA_039654305.1). Taxonomy (NCBI): domain Eukaryota; kingdom Metazoa; phylum Chordata; class Actinopteri; order Siluriformes; family Plotosidae; genus Porochilus; species Porochilus rendahli. Next base: position 7,343,407 of record JBCNYG010000011.1, on the reverse strand, counting down.
TGATTATAGATGCAAAAGGGCTTAGAAAAATAACTTTCTTATGAAATTCATCATCAGTCCGTAGTTGTTAAAAAATATATATTTTTTCTACCTCTGATATTTTCACACATACTCTCACACACACACACACACACACACACACACACACACAAACACATATTATTTTAAGCATTAAAACAAAAAAAAAACCAACAAAAAAAAACTAATTTTCACTAAAACACTAAAACATAGACTGAAGTGGAAATTATGCAAGAATGCCAAGATGATTTCTTTGATTTTGCAATATACCAAAGACATTTGGATTTTAGAGATTGGAAGATAAACATGAAATTTTAATGATTAATTTCATTTTCGGACATTTAAAAAATTGTAAATGTGTGACAGGCACAAATGTAGGAGTTTAGACCGCACACACACCCAGCACAGTAAGAGGCATTGTAGAGACGAGAGTCTTGGTAACTATTGAATCCAAGTAGGAGGCAAAGTATAAACTGATGTGGTGACATTGGTTAATTGTTTGGGATGATATTGTTTAATATTGTTATTGATATTGTTATTGTTTAAACTGTTTGAATTAATGTATGGGTTAACAAAAGACTTTTGGGGAGCTCATCTGAGTAAGCGGGGGTTCGGGAAATGATCAAGATATACCTGGACTGAGCCACGCAAGGAAAAAAGAGGCCATTTTTCTTTTTGGAGATTCAAAGAATGTTTGAAACTGGAGGAATCCTGTTTCTTGGGGCCTGTTTCCAGTGTTATGAGTAATTTGCCTCTCTATCTTGATTATTTTGCACATTGTGGCTGGGAAATAATGAGAGATGATGACGTTTGATGAGGCTTTTTGTTTTGGGGGACTTTTTTTTTTTTTTTTTTTTTTTTTCATAAAGGGCATTTGGGTTTGGTTGTTGGGTTTATTTTTGAATCCTAAAGATGAGTGAGGGGTATTTCTGTATTTTGCATGTGGATATTGTGAGGAACTACAGGAGGACTTGTGAATGTATGTATATATTTTTCTGATTTGTTTGACCAGATGTGAACGTAAATCCTGTAAAGTGTCAATTATTGACTTGTCAGTAATACATTTGGTTTGTGTCACTTCAAATTGTAATGTTATGATTTATTTAACAAACAGTATTGTCTAGTAATATCAGTTTGTTATAATTTCTTTCATTTTCTAGATGTGCTGAACTATTCAAAGCATGCCAACATGTGTATGAATTCACTATTGTTTCAAATGATCAAGTTAGGCTAGTTTGACCAACATTTCTCCCATTGAAGTACTTTGTTGTATTAGCCGTTTTCTTGATCATTGCCTTGCTACATGATAAGATTCCTCTCAGCAAGATTTCATACATTTCTTTGACTTGCAATACAGAATGTTTCTGTAGACTTCAGAAATCATTCTACTGCTACCCTCATGAGTTACATAATGAGCTAGAACTGCAAGCAGTTATGAAAGGGGTCCAAGCCCATCTGCACAAGTCCCATTCTATGGTGTGGTGGTACACGGTCCATTTTTGGTATTCGATTTCTAGAAGGCATTGTCTATGTACTCTGTACATTTGAGTGTTATATTTGAATCTTAATGGTGAACTCTAAACCTAGTAATTCTTACCATAATTGTCACCCCTACTTTAAAGAAACATCCGAAAACAGCTCTCCACAATAGCAGCAGCAGCCCTAGAATGGACCCACCAATTTTTATACAAATCAGGTCTACACTTGATATACACTCGTCAAATATATACATTTCGTATTTGGCCAAAAAATGCATTAGCATGCTAGCTACTAAAATTTGTTTGTTAATATTTAGCACAATTTGTATATGTAGAAAAATTCATATACATTTTTGTCCGGTTGCTCTTAACATGCTATATACAAAGTTTCATGCAGATCGGACAAAAACTCTAGGAGAAGTTAAAACTTTTTTCTTTAGCTTATTTTGTGATTTCATACGATTTATTTATTTATTTTATTTAAAAAAAATTTTTTTTACGACATTAATGTATCCTATGTCATCTGATTCAGGTAACATCCAGAATGTTTTTCAAATGTGCAATTTTGTTTTGGGAGTTAAAGGCCAAAAGTCATTTACCTTGATTACAGCATCATCTGCTGGTAGATGCATTTTCTGTCAGACCTGAAAATTTGATTGTATTCACTTGAATGTACTTGTCACTTGGTGAACTATAAACAAGGTAATTGTTATCGTAATAGGCCAAGCCCCCTTTAAACAAACACATTATTGTAAAAATGGGAACCAGAGCGGTCCTTTATTGTACCCACCAATTTTTGTACAAATCACTCTTGAGATAATGACTTGTCATATTTGTAGCACTCCCCAATAGCCAATGACCACCAAATATTACTCTGTTTAATCAAAAACAAGTCAGCATGCTACTAAAATTAATTAATTAATAATTAACGCATTGTAAAAATTAAACATTTTATTTATTAACTGTTCGTCAGGATGCTTTAGATAATATATCCAGAGTTTCATGCAGATCGGACAAAATGTCTAGGAATTTAAAAAGTAGGTTTTGCATAACTTGTGGAATATTTTTGAGGGGAAAATGGGCATTACCTACATCACTTGATTCAGTGAAACAAAAAGTGTCCAGTAACTGCGTGGATATAAGGTTTTTTAATGTATGGTATATGGTTCGGAAGGTATCGGCCAAAACATGTTTTTCTTACTGTGGTGTCCAATGTAGGCCGCAGGGGTCTATGATGTAATACGTCAAGTGGGAAAAGCCCAACACTAAAAAGCGTAGCTTGAGTTAATTGTGCATGGAAACGCCCTGATTGTTCTTTTTGGGATTTTCTTCACCGGCTGCCGTTGTTTTCATTGGCCAACCTGTTTGATGTCTGGTTGTCACCATTGGTTGTTTGGATCAACATGACATGCATTTCTCTCATCTTCGCTCAAAAACAAAGAAATGCAGTCTATCATTGAAACTGCAAAGTCTGGCATGTTTCAATGTTTAACACATCTAGATGTCAGGAGATAAAAACTTACAGCTTTTGTCTCTTTCCCTTTTTGATCTTAAATCCAAATATTAATGTGTAGCAAACATAAAATAATTGGGCTGGTCATTGCAACCAATAAAAAAAAATTTATACAATAAAATATATACATATAAATGTATTATACATACATATATAAAATAATTTTGTTTGTTTTTGAGCCCATTTACTGATCCATGACAGAATCCTGCCTGTTTTTAATGTTTCAAGTTTCAAGCAGTGTTGCCCGAGGGCCCGATGAATAGATAATGGGAATCCAATATTGATTTTTGGCTTTGTCTAGACAGACATTTCTCCAGATTCATTGAATCTTTTAATGTTTTTATGAACCATTCATAACCCCGATCTGTTGCCAATTAACCAAATAAGTTGCAAAATGTTCCTCCTGCTGTTTTTTAATACTTGTTTCCAGCCCGTTGTTGCCCCAGTCGATTTTTTTGTGTTGCTGCCATCAATTTAAAAATGAGCTAAGGTTTTTCATGAAATAGGAAAATGTGTGTACTTTTAACATTTGCTACATTTTCTATGTTCTATTATGAATAAAATATGGGTTTATTACTTTTGCAAATAATTCTGTTTTTATTTACATTTTACACAGCATTTTAATAAAATTAAGTAATATATATCTTATACCATTTTAATAATACTAAAATGCATTTTCTCGCAGTCGTTTCATAAACGTGCTGAATATTCTTAATTAGATATTTTCAACTCGAAATACATGAATAAATCCTGATGTTCATTTTAAATGGTTTTGATTGTTAAATGTTTAGATGGTTCTGATATGTCGCAACAATCTGAGCGGAAAAGAGTGATGTGTAGAGCGTAATCATCCTGAAAAGAAAGTGATTTATTCATTTCTGAAGAAGGAAAATGTTTGTGGTAAATAGTACCAACAGTGGTGACAAAGTAAAACAGACGCGATAAACATACATAGAACGTGGAGAGAACCTAATCGGGACTTTTCGGATGTAAAAAGAAGGTATAAGATTCTGGAACAATAATTAGCCAGAAAGTACCTTTCCAGTGACCATCTCAATGAGAACACAGCCAAGACTCCAGATATCAGCTGCGCGTCCATGACCTTCACCCTTTGCCCTTGTGATGACCTCAGGAGCCATGTATGCTATAAGGAATAGTAAAAAAATAAATAATAATAATTAAAAAAAGAGAAATTCTTTAAAAGTTATTTCAATAATTACTATTTGGTAAAATTATACATAATTTTCATTATGGTAAAAAGCATCATGCAAATATATCACTAAACATCAAATATGTTCATTGGAAACCATGGCTAGTTTAATTATAAACACTGTTTATAGAGAGATCAACCAAATCTTTTCAGTCTTGCACAGAGGCATATTTTACTGTCTGCCTTGGGCTTTTTGCCACGGGGACATTTCAGAGGGAGTTGGGAGCCCACCAATTCTAAAAGGTACAAATCTACCGGCCAGAAAATATATTACCTTTTCCTGTACTGAACACTAACATCTTCCAATTAAGAGAGGATTTCATTGTGTTGCTGGTCTACACAAAATTACTGGCTCAATAGACTGCACACATGCACATTAAGTCCAAATTAGATGACAATAATTGAACATTTGTAAGTTTACACCTTAACAACATTTACTTAACAATAAACAGTTTGAAACATTTAGGAATAACAGTTTCAATATGTCTTATTTTTAATGTTTTATTTCTAGCAGGTTCTGAATGTAAGCACCCAGGCTCCACCTTCAGTGGATTTTGGCTCGAGAGAGCGATCTGTAAATAAATTCTAAGTTGTATCCTTGTAATGCCTTGTTTGTGATGTTTTACTTAGACCATTCCTCTTTTTAATTCCTTGTTTTATGGATCTGCCGATGTTTTAATTTCATTATTTCTTGTATTCTTGTTCCGTTGCATTGTTAAAGAAAAAAATTAAATACCTGTTCTTAAAATGAAAATTTTCCCTATTTCCTATTTTAGCTTTACACAATAGAAATCAAGAAATAAAAAAAAAGAACGGCCTTATTTTGCGCTACAGTATTTTTAATTATTGCTGCAGAAGCAAATGTATGAAAATAGAGTACAGGCTAAGCCTTTTAAGTGGATAACCAAAAGAGCAGAACAGCAGCACTGTTTTAAAGCTACTGCTTTATCTTTAAAGCCAGAGTAAAATTATACCAAACCTGAATTAAACCAGGCGATACCTTCCGCTTCTTTATCAGAAAGTGACCTTGATGTCGCAGGCACGGGCCACTATCCTAACTATGTGCTTTCTCAATGAACCACCCGAGATGCGCTGGACCAAATCTGCCCGTCTCCAGTAGCCAGCATCTCACCCCTTTGTTTGGCAACGTTTTCCTTTATAACAGGCCGAACTACTTTTAAAAAATATCTCCAGTTAGCACCCTTCCCCTGACACTACGTTCACTGTGCCCCTTATAGCATGCCGGGTTTCACTAACTGTGGCCTTATATTTACTTTTTACGTGACTGAATATAATATGTCGTTTGGAATTTACCTCCGGCAGCAGCACTCCTACTTCTAAAGAATAAAAATGAAACCTCTTTAACTTCTCCATCCTGTGAATTTGTAGTGTGGCTTTAGCATTATTTTCATCTTCGTGAGTGTGTGTGCGCGCATATGCCCCCCCAAGTACTTTTGTGGGGATTTAGGGGGAGGTCACCTACACTCATGAGAGCAAGGCAACGGGAGTCTCTAGTTCAAGTTGACAGCTGCGAACAATTCCCAGGTTTACGAACACTTAAAGAAAATCTATGTCAGCTTTATTAAGAACCAATTTAAGAAAGACTTTATTTATTGATGGATGAAGCCTAATGATTCTGGTGTGTCAATCCAGCTACTAGAGCCTCACCTGCAGTACCCAGTGTGCTGTTTACCTCTCCTGGCATAGTATGAGCATTATTTTTTAGCTTGACTGAGCAACCAAAGTCTCCCAGCTTTATCAGGCCAGATGATGTGAGGAAAATGTTAGCTCCTGGAAAGGCAAAACAATTAGGCAATGCATTTATGAGAAGTAATTAAGCAAGTTTCTAGCGATGACATGGTGTAGACATCAGGGAGAGCAGACCTTTAATGTCTCGATGCACAATTCCATGTTCATGGAGCACATTTATAGCAGTAGTGATCTGCTTGCAGTACAATCGGATTACGTGCTCCTGCAGTCCCAAGCGGGAGACTTCCTCCAGGGTCCCTTCATCACAGTATTCCATAAAGATATACATCTCTTCCTAAGAGACATGAAAGAAAAAGGGAGGTTGGAAGACGATGAGTGATGGACATAAATTAGAAATAACTAAAAGAAGTGAATATAATATATGAAGATGACTTAAACATTCTAATTCCCTTACCCGATGTAGCTCAACTCCGAAGTAACGGACCAGGTTTGGGTGTTTAATTCCTTCAAAGATTTTCAGCTCATCTGCAGTCTCTTTGATTGTTTTGTGGTCATTGGGCTGAAAACGAATCTTTATACAAATTTGCAGAGACTTGGTGAAAACTGGTGGTCATGTGATCTCTACTAATATATTTAAGCAATATTACACAAGCAAGAGTTTTTTTTTGTTTTTTTTTACCAAAGCTTAGAAGAAAAAAAAATGAAAATGCTACATTCGATTCCATCAGACTAGTACTTGATAGAACCCAATTTTAAATGGTTTAAAATTTATTGGGGTAAAATCCTAGCACACTGTGATTTTTGTGGACTGCATTTTCTGCCTTAGCGCCACAGATTCTTGATGGATTGAGAACTGGAGTTGGCCATTGTTGGTCAGTCTTTGGATCACCGTCCTACTGAAATGTGAAACTTAACCCAAGCTTTCTTTTTTAAAAGCAGACTGAAGCAAGCTTTTTCTCAGTATCTCTCATTTTTCCATCCATCCTTAAATCTTCGCCCAGTTTTTCGCGGAGGAAAATTATCCCCACCACATGATGCCATCTCCCTGGTACTCTTTTGTTCTGGTGTGTGTCGCATTGGCATTGTTTCCAGACCAGATTCCAGGCATGTCTTGGTTTCTTTCTAGCCACCCTCATATGTGCTAGATGTATGCAAAAACTCTTGATATTGTTAACTGGGGCTTGATATTGTTTCACTCCAGTCTCAGGCTCACTGTAAAGTCTCACATTTGTAATCGAGACAAACCTAACAACTCACGGGGGTTGTACTTATTTATTCAATGTACTGTGTATCACCATACCTCCTTCATAGCCATCAGTTCACCTGTATCCACGTTAATACATGTGTAGACCTTGCCATATTGTCCTTCGCCTGTGTACAGTTAATAGAGACATAATGAAATAGTTATGAAAATATGATCATGGAAAAGTGTCCATACTGTAGAGAAAAATTAACCTCCATACCTATCTTGTTTCCTCTTTGCCATTTAAAGGTGACCTTGCGCAGACCCACATGCATGATGTTGTCATAGGATTTAGGTGTGCTGCACACCTGGCCAATAACATTGCGCTGTCTCAGGGTGGCATAGCGCTTCTCCTCAAAAGAGTGAATGGCTCTATGTACCGTTTCCATTGGATTCAGACATGCAGCTGCATCTATGCAGGGAGAAGGAGGCATATACTGAAGATAGGGTAGCATGGTGTGGGAAAAATTAAAAATATTTGCATCTGGATTTTTTTTTCCAGTCTGAGAGAACAACAAACAGAGAGCAAAAAAACAGACTGAAATGTTCAATCATAAATTATTGAAACAATGACTTCTCCGTTTGACTAATTTTTCTTTTCTTTTTTTTTTAAATCTAACCTTTTGACTGGCAAATAAAGTTTCGGAGTTCCCAACTACGGCGGGTGGCAGCAGCGGGATCTGCTTTCGGATATGATGGCTCTAAACAGGAAAGAAAGTAATTGGGTATCGGAACAGGACAATTTATTAGAAGTTTGGCATGGCACTGGATAGTCATTACACAATGCACTTATTAATGTCTTCGAACAGAAGAAACATCATTATGTATGTGGAAAATATACCTATCTATATATCTAAAATGTTTCATGACTATGCACTGGATACAGTTCAGCAAGCAATACCATATACTAATTTCTTTTGAATTATTTAAACAATTCATGACGAGTAAAATAACATTGTTTGTCCATGGTGAGAGGCATGTAAAAGAACCACTGCTGACTTTCGTAAAGAGTAGGCTGCATTGCCATCGGTGTGTTTCTGCGATGGCCTGGCGAGCCGTCCAGGGTGTACCCTGCCCTTGCCGAGAGTCGGCTGAGATGGGCGCCAGCCTCCCCGCGACCCTAATTACAATTAAGCGGTTGAGAAAATGAATGAACTCGAAGGGAAAGTACAAGAGCATGAACCTGTTTGTATGATTGCTCGGATTTCCATTGTTGTGGATCCTTTTTGATCCAATTCCAATATCACAATATATAGTCGCTCTAGATTTGGCACCTGGATGCTAAACTTTGGCCAAGTACTAAATATCGAGCTACCTTCCTAGAAAATTTATATTTGGTGCGTTTGTATGAAGTGTCGCAATAATTTAACCAGGACAGTATAAAATACTAAATTTCAAATTTTCTCATATTGTTAAGATACGCCCTAATGTTATTTGAATATAAACATCCCTTCATGATGTTTCAATTATTTTAATGGAAACCATGGCTTATTAAATAATTCATAATGCTATTAACTGAACAATCAAACTTTCAAGACTGGCACAATGGCATACTTGCTCTTAGTAAAATAAATTACAGCTCATGCACTTAGGAGAGAACGCATTTTCGAACCCACATGGATTTATTCGCAGAGGCCAACATCTAACGCCATTTTCAGGCTACTAGGCGCCTTCTCATGGATCTATGCAACATCATGAGCAGGCACTGCGGGCCCATACCTGACACAGCAGGTACCACCAGTTGCTCAAATACTGAACTCCAATCAAGGGCTTTCGTTCTGTTGTGGCTCTAGCCAACATTACAGGCCGAAAAGACTAGGTACCCTCTCCTAATCAACCAGAAACACTCAATGTCCAAAACATCTGTGACTAATGACCAGCTGCATTAGGAGATTGGGGATACACACTGGATGTGTTTGGATACAATATATCAGTTTAATACAGTATATATTTCATTTGACATAAAAAAAAAATGCAGCAGGTGGTAAGCTGCTTTTCATATCGCATCAGTATGATAGAAGCAAGTCTCTCAACCTTTTATTTGGCTATTTGTTTCACTGATTTCTGGTCAAGAGCTTTTTTTTTTTTTTTTACATTTCTTTGCTATTCATACTACTGTATATAACATCTTATCTGGAATGATCCCCCTGCAGCAGCACTTCAATTTCAGATAGCTTCCCGTGCGGTGGATTTGCAGGTTTGCTTTATCATTGTTTCTATCTTTATGAATATTTGTGTGCGCTAATACACACATGTACATGTTTTATGGGGAATCAGGGGCATTGACCTATGCTAACTGGAGCAACTGGCATGTGTTTTCAAATTACGACGGCAATGGAAATCAGGATGGGAACCTTGCAATTGGATAGAATTTATCAAGTCATGTATATTAAATTCTTAATATAATTCTTAGTATAAAAAGGTTTATAAAGCCTTTAAGAGCATCCCTTAATGCTATGCAAGAACAGGCATAATACAGTGTTCTCACTGCTTAATCAGGGCTGTCCAGAGTGAGTGAGAGTGTGTGTGTGTGCAAGGTCCGGTATCACATCACAAAATCTGACGCCCTTTTGTGATCTATTCACACCTTTATATTGCTATTTCTGTCTTCGATATAGGGCGGCGCGGTGGCGTAGTGGTTAGCACGTCCGCCTCACAGCAAGAAGGTCCTGAGTTCGATTCCCAGCTCGGGGCGTTTCTGTGTGGAGTTTGCATGTTCTCCCCGTGCTTGCGTGGGTTTCCTCCGGGTA
>JBCNYG010000011.1:7318451-7333385 GCA_039654305.1 Porochilus rendahli | reverse complement strand
CTGATGGCCCTGCGATGGCCTGGCGAGCTGTCCAGGGTGTACCCCGCCTTCGCCCAGAGTCGGCTGAGATGGGCGCCGGCCTCCCCGCGACCCTAATTAGGAATAAGTGGTTCGGAAAATGAATGAATGAATGTCTTCGATATATACCTTTCTTCTGCAGATTGTTTGAGTTAGAATTCGCGAGTGACACGTGCAACAAGAGGTGACAAGACAAAGTGGTTCAACTGTGCTGAACTTCGACGTGACACGAGCTTAAAGATACTGTTGACTAACAGATGCTCCCATATACAGAGTTTGCCGTAACATTTCTGAAGGAAACCAGAGCTACATTTTAATAAGAAGAAAAATCAGTAGACTAAAACTGTGTGCAGTTCAGAATAAAGTACTGCTGAAGGTGTACTCTGTCTAAACAAAACTGCTGAACAAGTCTCTGATTCTCCCCGCGATGATACAGAGCTTATAGCACTGGGTGGACCCAGCAGGAGCAATGACGTTGTGGTGCTCTTTCTCAAATAAAGAGCGGAGATGGCAAGGAGATCTAACTATTCACAATTCATGATGCACAAGAGTCCCGTACTATACTCACTGTGTTATGATCATAAAAATAATACTCTATACATCAGGATAATATGAGTTACAATAACCAAACAATTAAGAATAATGATGAAAGCTTTTGTGGACCTGCTGTGGGAAAGCGCGCTGCAGCTCACAGTTGCACTTGGAGAGATTTCGAAGCGGGTAACATGCGAGGGAGTTACCTAGGCAGCAAAAGCTGAGAAATTAGGCAATTCACCTCTCTCGCCAAGCGATTCCGCATGTTAGTGTGAACGTGATTTAAGACAGCTGAAGCACGGTGGGTTTCAAACCCGATCCTGCGTGTTAAAATCTTTCATGCACCAGCACGTCTCCAAACCATCCGAGCTACCACAGTGCCAAGGAAACAGTGAATAATTTAGTTATATTCTCTCTACCAAAAACGCGGCTAGTCCCAGGTTAATGTGTATTAGTATACAATTAACATGTCTGACTGTGTTACCTGGTAACAGAATCCCAGCCTGTGCTTACAGTGAATATTTTTGCTGTTTCTTTAAGCTTACTTTTTCCTCTTGTTTATTTTACACTCCACTGTGTGCAGTTCTATATTTGTGCTGTGTTGGATTGTAACACTCAATACAATGTTTACATGATATCCACTTGCACAGATGCCACATGTTGATCTGGAATATCTCTGGTTAGTTTGGGTTGGAGTGTGGATCTTAGTAAGGTAAGTGATAGCATGCATAATTTCACATTTCATAGCGGAGCTTGATTTTGTTGTCGCGTCCATGCTCGCATGCCCATCCAGGCAACCCAAAGCCAGCATGCGTTAAAGTTATTAGAAAGTAGCGATGCAAAACTCCGCAACTGCTATACAAAAATCCTGAACATTTCAGACCCTGGTGTACGTACCTGCGTGCATGTATGTGTTGCACACGCACAAGATAAAGAAAGGTTTACTAACCACCCCAAACACACACACAAATAAGCCAATTTCTTTTTTTGTGATTGAAAATAACAGACACTTAATCTGTTACTGAAAAGCAAATTGGTAACAAAGAAATCTTACCTTCTCTGTCTTCTGTGGGGCTTGAGTGACGACTGAGGGATCTGAAGTGCAAGTCAGCTTGCACTGAAGAAAGACGATCATTCTCATGGACACTAGAATAATCCAAATTTAATAATATTGTTGGATAAGTGTAACACCAAAACTAAAATATCCATTTTCAAAAAAAAAAAAAAAAACAAATCCCAAAATATTATTGCTTAAATCAGCCATGTTTATGCATCACTAATTAATCCTTCATGTTTGGAGGCAGACTTAAAGTGAATGGAGGCAGGTTTCAGTATTTTGATATATCACCAGAACAACATCAGTTCTTCTATGTCCATACTCCCAGTACACACCTCCTGTACGGATTCAGCTTAGTTTGTTTAGTCAACTAAAGGAACTTGGTACAGTTTTTTTCACCAACCATGGACAGGAAACGTTGGGACCAACATCCCTACACTAGAGCTGAGCTACTACTAGAGAGAACAAAATAGACTTAGGACATGAATTAATTAGTCTGAATTAATGAGCGGTGCAATAGCCTTTGTGCCACTAGGCACTTGTGGACAATACAGATTAAATTACTGACATGTAAGGTTACACATAATACTGTGGGTACTTTATCTACGAATTCAAGGAGCAAAGAATCTCTATTTTGTCAACATATAATGCTCGAAGTACTGACATGCTTAAAATATTTACTTAATGAAAAAACAGAAAGGAATTTGGATATATTTGGATACTAAACATTGCAGCTCGGGCGTTTGTGTGGTGTTTGCATGTTTTACCCGTGCTTGTGTGGGTTTCGTCTGGGTACTCCGGGCTCCTCGCACAGTCTAAATACATGTACTAATTGGCTGTTCCAAATCACCCCCAGGTGTGAGTGTTGGCCCTACGATTGCCTGGCAAGCTGTCCAGGGTGCACCCTGCCCTCGCCCAAAGTCGGCTGAGATGGGCGCCAGCCTGACCCTAATTAGGATTAAGCGGCATAGAAAATGAATACACAATCTACTTTGAGACAACCATTATTATATCCAGTGGATATGAGCAACTGGATGTTCTGATTGGCCTACGTACTAGGACATCAGCTCATGTACTGTGAGTAGCATTCAGAAATGGTGCATGTTGCCAAGCCTATTCGACTTGAAAACAAAACTTAAGAAAGTATGAGGAATTCAAAATACAAATTTTATGGTAAGACCTTTTGTTTTTTTTTAAAAAAAATACTTCTTTTTTCTAGCAAACACAAGTAGCACGCAGCAAACTCTGGGGCCCCAAAATGGTGCTAGTTTGTGCTATTGGCAGACACGTTTACAGTACAGGAAAAAGAACAAAAAAATCTATAAGATGATCTGCTTGAAAAGTTGTGACCCCAGCATGCAAGAACTAGGCCTAAATGAGCCTAAATAAGCCGCTTAATCCTAAATGCTCCCTCCTCCAGTCCTGGAACATGAACAAAGCTTCAAAACATGCCCGACACACTATTAATGTAAAGGTAAAAAAACACTTCATTCAACCTTTGTGTTTCAAAAGATGCCATCGTGGCGTGCGTCTGAATATTGCATGATCACTGTCACACTTAGATCAGAAAAAATACATTTTTAGTTGCCTTTATGTTTCCGTGTAGTATACAGTATATTAAAATTTTTCAATAATTTTAAAAAGAGTTGATAAATTTAAAATTTAGTTTTGATTCTCTGCTTACATTATGATGCTCATCTGCGATCATTCTTAAATTATATTTTAAAAAGTACACTTTTTTTTGTCTGTTTACTCTTATGTCCCGGTTAAGTATATTCCAGTGTTGGGAAGCGGCGATGTACAGTTTGCTCAAGTTATCTGTGGCTTGAGAAATACCTTTGTAATTTAAGGAGGATTGTGTTGTCTGCGCTGATAGAAATATGACACGGCGCACATGTAAACATGCCAGTAAGTGAACAGAACACATGACATGCAAGCAAATGAGCTGCAACGTACACATGTAAAAGTACATTTTTGTTGTTTTCTGATGAAAATATGCTAAAGGAAGAGATAAATGTTTAGAGAAAGTGACACAAGACACAATATTTGTGATAAATTTAAAAATGGCTCTTTTGAGCTTTGGCTCGATCGTTACAACGCTGATATATTCTGTAATCGTTTTTCATCTCCGCATCAGTGGATGTCACAGAACAGTCCCCAAGACGTTCAAGGACATCCACGAAGCTTGAAGCAAATAACTATTTATTATTCTGTTAACCGTGGCTTATTCTGTTGCCATCAGCAAATGCAAGTAATTTATGCTTTTTAGTGGTGTTTCGCTCACACACAGCTTTGCACACAGCTTTATCTAAAGTTTAACAAATATAATCAGAGACTGTGTTTTCTGACACCTTTAAACGCTGGGTAACAGAATTGTCTTCTTAACATAGTACTGTAAAACTAAGCATTCAAAAAATAAATCAACAATGACCTACCTGGCTCCCTCCGTATTAGAAATGAACAGTGATGGGTTTGGAGGATCACTATGGCAGCGAGGAACTTTCACAGGTCGAGGACTGTTTCGAGGGGCTGGAAATAAAGTGTTTCAAATAGACTTTAAAACAATTCTTGATACACTTGCTGCTCCTAAGCTACAAATATTCTTATTATTATTTTGAATGTAGAGGTAAACACAAAGTTACTGCACTTGACCTTATTCTTCAAAGTAGAATCAAATAAAAGGGCAAACCAATACTAACCAAGGTACAGGCCACTCACAGGGCTGTGTGGCTTCCCAATCACATGGCCTATACATTCATTCATCAGGGCTTGAAGACTCTGCAAACAAAAAAGTATTGTTTGTGTCTCTGTACAGTGACTGAGTATTACGAAAGCACTATAATGAATGAAAGGCACTGTCGATACTATGGTCATCGAATAATACACACATTCATTGTTGGTCATTGTCAGAGAATACAGATGGTCACTGACCAAGTACACTCATTGTATGTTGTCACTGCATACAGTATACTTGACTTGTGTCTAACCCCTCCCAAAACACTTGTGATCCCCAGACACTGTTAGTACATCCACACTGCCCAGTATATGTTATTACGCTAACCCCGATCATGTAAGTCAATCCCATCCAATTTACACTTGAGTCATGTCTAGAATACATGTTCAGTACATTTTTTGTCGTCTACATTTAAACACAAGGTGGCTTGAGTAGCTCTGATTTCCAGTCTGATTTTAGATGAGTAACGTTCATGCAGGCTATTGCCAGACACAGATTGGTGGCAATATATGAATGCTTTGATTGCTGCAAAAGCAGACCTGTAACGTATGTAACAATTCAAAATATTACATACATTCAATATTATTCATGTTGTGTAGTGTTAAAATTTAAATGTGTTTCTGCCTTTTTACAAAAGTAACATTTTACTTATAGTCCAAATAAAACCATAAGAAGTAGTAGAAGTAGAACTATGTTGCTCTATAAACCCAAAGGCCCACAGTTAATAATAAATAAATAAAACATAAGAGTAGGGCAGGGTGCGGAATCCTCCTTCGGGCCGTTAAGGGATTTTAACAAGGGAACAACACCTTGTGGTTGTTTTAAGGGAAACCCAGGTGGGGGCAGTTTACCACATGGGCCATTTCCTCCACTTTACCCTACCTTATTGCTAAAAATGATTTGATAGTGCTTCAATAATAAAAAATACATTTGCTCAGAGTTATTTCATAAATACATGCCAATTAACCATAGTTACTCATTTACAACTTACGATTATTATATTAATGTTGATCTGGCAACAGTCTGAACATCAAAAATCTGTGTGCAGTGTTTTGAAAAAATCCATGCATTTACATTATGAGGATATATTAGGAAAAGTCCTGACAACGTACAACAGACGCCATGTGTAGCGAGAACCTAATTACAGCTTCCACAAGGCTTAAAGAATGTATAAAAAATGCAGAGGACGCACTGGGCAAGTAGTCAGAGCATACAACCAAAGTGGCATGAATGCAAAAATGATGCTGAGAGAACAGTCAAGAAATGGTGGTGACCATGGTTCTATGTATTTCCCTTGCACGCACAGTCTACTTCCACCAAGTTCACCACCACAACCACCACGTTTATCCGGAAAGCAGTGATCATGGTGGCTAAAAGGTGTATGGGAAAATAGGTTTAAAACAGTTGAAATTTGATTTCAGACATAAGACTTTACCAGGAAATCATCTTCAGGAAGTGCAGAGATGAAAACAGGTTCAATAGCTTGGAGGAAATCAAAGCCTTGTGTTGCCCACCTAACACACAATATGCAGAGAAAGCACAAGAATTAATGCAAAATAAATACTCTTTAAAGCCCCCACACACAATTTGATGCCTACAGCAGAAAGATGCTCACCTGGGTCGAGTACCTCTTCCACTCTCACACTTTGTGAGGACATAGTTCATCCACTTCCGGGCAAAGGCAATGTAGCGTTCCCCAATCCGCTGCCTGAACTCTCCTGACATCAACCTCACCACCTCCTTATGGTACTATAGGTTTAAAACAAATCACTTGCTGATAGTTGTTCAAGTATAATTGGAATAGTTTATCTATACATTTTTTTGTATTCGTTTATTACAGGCACAGATAAATGAAAAGTTGTAGCTGCAAACCTCAAAGGCAAAGTTGTAACCCTGAATCATAGCTTCTCTGTAGTACTGCTGAAGGCTGATGGATTCGGACTCCTCTACTTCTGTCTCAAACTCAGTAGTGAACATGTATTCTACACGGTCAATAGCACTGTTAATCTTATTGCACAAGTTCAGAGCCTCATTCTAAGAGTGAGAAAGAACAAGGCACACAAGGGCGTGGGGTGGGGGGTGTTAACAATTAATTACAGAAAAAATGAAATCTTAATTAAATGCAAACTGTTCATTAGAAACGCATACAATTCATTAAAAAAAGTGTAAAAATTTAATTTGGAAGTGTTTTTTCCACACAGCTGAACGTTTATTACCGGTATGCATCAGGACTTCCATGATCATCCTCCATGATGATATGGTATATATGATATGGTGGTATATTTGATATGGTATATATAATCTATTATCCATCTTACAATTCTAAACAACACTAACACACTTCCGCAGAACCATGCCACTGAAAGCACTCTTTTCTAAATGCCTCATACAGTCAAGGTCTTACTTGCTATGAGTCACTGAGGATACCATAAAATAAACATGCTTGGCGCAGGGTCTAAGGCACCAACTGAAATGTGAGTGGCTGGCTAATTAGATTTAGTATGCTTGGAATAATACTGTATGGGACCACCTCCAGTTCAGCAAAATTACAGTCTATTTTGATGCAAGGAAGGTAATACCTTGAGCTGCTCCAGTGCTTTGGCAATAAGGGGTTGGCTAGAAGTCTGCTCACGGGATAGAGTCAAAAGCTCCCCCATCGACTGCTGGAAGGCTTTGCGCTGGGCCACCAAGTGGCCAGACTGCATTACTATCAGCAACATATTTTCCACCTGAAGAATATTTGGGGGAAAAAATGTATAGAAATTCAGGCTTCCCTGTGAACAAATACAAGCAATGGGAGCACACATTCATAATATAAATGTATTGATATTTACTCCATAATACATTTTGAATGTCAGTAATCCAAATACCACAATGTGGGAGCTCAGGAAAACTGCAAGAATTCAAATTAAACACACTATATAGCCATATGAACACCTGATTAAGACAGTCACATATGGGTGATTATCAAACTGCTGTAGTATTTTGATTTGTCTTTACTGGAGCTAGAGGCAAGGCTAAAATCAAACCTGTTCCAGCAAGACAATGCGAGGTCCATAAAATCATGGTTTGCAAAAGTTGGTATGAAAGTAAACAAGTGGCAGACAGACCGCCCTCAACGCAAGCCCACTGAACACCGTAAGAATAATCTAGAACACCTATTGCTTGCCACATCTTCTCATCAGACATCAGTTAATAAGCTCACCATTGTTCTTGTACCTAATGAGCACATATCCCCATATTTTTGAAAGTGTTGAAGCCTATGAAACATTTATGCCCCATTCAGAATCTCCAATACATAACCTATTATACATAAGGCTTTAAACCTCTCCACAACTTGGGTTAATATGCCTGCTAATGAGAGGCCAGCATTCAAGCTTTGAACATCTAACAGAGCACTTTTCAATCCACCATCAGAAAATGGAAAAAGTGTGTCAAACCTTCCGAGACATGGCTATCCACCCAAACAGCAAAGGGGCCGATGTTAACCCACAGCTCAGAAGGGAGAACACGCGGCAACTAAGTGAGGCACTCCACAAATCTGGCTTTAATGACAAATCAAATCGTGTACGACATTATGTTGTGGGGATGCTTCTCTTCGGCACGGACAGGAAAACTGATTAGAGTTGATGGATAGATAAACGGTGCCAAATAGAGTGCAATAAGAGGTTCACCCTCCAGCAGGACAACAACCCTAAACACACAGCCAGAGCTACTACGAAATGGTTTAGATAAAAGCATATTGATGTGTGAGAATGCCCCAGCAAAAGTCCAGATATAAATCCAATTGACAATCTGTGGCAAAACTTTTAACCATGGCCAAATTTTACATAGTTTTATTTGTAAAACATTTTTTTAAATTCAAACCATTTTCCTTCCGCTTCACAATTATGTGCCACTGCGTGTTGGCCGATCACATAAAATCCCAATGAAATAGATTTACGTTTAATGTTGTTACATGACAAAATGTGAGAAAAGTTGAAGGGGTGTGAATACTTTTTGAAAGGCACTGTATTTTCAAGTTTTGAAGGTGATGCTAATATTACAGATTAAGTAAATGATAATGATCTGATTAAACGCTTTGATATTGGTCTTCAGCGGTTTTTGCTTCTATATACACTACATGATTTACAGGCTATTCAGGCAGCATAATATCTGGTGATCTGGTAATTTACCTTCATTGCCTTCAAGGTATCGGCCGTCTCCATCTGTGGCACCAGTTTCACCACATTCCCATCCCACAGAGCCCAGCTGGCTTCAGTAGACACATTCCCAGCTCCAAGCTTGCTCATGAGAAGGTAGGCCTCATCTTCAGGGATCTCATCTGGCTCCTTTGAGCACTCCTTTCCTGCTGCTGCATTCAGTAGCTGCAAAATTGTGAGACGCTGGTTCATCAGACCAAATGGGACAAAGACTTGCAGTTCTTCTAAGCCTGGGATATGGACCTGCAGAGTAATGAAAATGCACAAACATACATGTTAGTTTATTAGAATACAAAATGTAATATTGTAACTGCATGGCTAAAACAGAAATGCAATGGTGTCCCTTGGCAAATGAAATAAAAACGGAACACTGTATAGCTTCCTCCTCTGTTGCTCTGCCAGCTGGAACGGGGTGGAGGAGTCTGAGTACAACCGTGATCCTGGGAGCCATGTTGCTGGGTACGTCACCCTCGTGGAGAGAGGCTAGACTCTCTCATACTCTGGAGTTGCCCAGGGGTAGAGGTGCCAGACAGCTGTGATGATACTCACTAACTAAGTGTTAGAGTCCTCAACGGTGAGCAAGAGGGTTGCCTCTTGAGAGGGAAGGCTCAGACTGTTGTTTGTGCTAATGCGCCGGGCGGCAGTTCAAACTATCAGGCCTTCTTGCAGTCTCTGGGTGCTATGCTGGAAGCGGTGTCACCTGGGCACTTCATTGTTCTCCTTCAAGACTTCACTACCCATGAATCTAATGATGTGGTAAACTGAAGTCTGGGAGGAACTAACCTTTTTGGTAGTCCATAAGGAAAAAACACAGCATGAGCATAAGGTGTGTCATAACTGTATTTTGTACAAGGCCACCTTGGGCCAATGGTCAACAAGTGACTTTGTCGTTATATCAGCAGAGAGAAGAGAAGACAGGGGCAGAGCTTTCAACTAATCAACACCTAGTGGTGAGTTGGATCCGATGGCAGAGAAGACGTTTTACAATCCCAAAGAAGTAAGCAGTGATGACTAAATTTATTTCAGCTTTTATTCCACTGCAGACAGCTTAGACATAACATTAAAACCACCTGCCTAACATTTTGTAACTCCTCTTTGTGGGGGTAAAACGCCTCTAACCCACTAAGGCATGGACTCAAACTGCCCAGAAGGGGAACTTTAACATGTGCTAACCTTGTCATTTGACACTCTGGTGCTGTCACACATGATTTATAAAACTATAACATGTATAGGTAAAATATATACTTATAATTTAATACAAATTACTTGTACTGTAATTTGATTAGATGACTTATCCTGCATTATACTGTATGTCAAACAAACAGGAACCTGCGGTGCATATGTGGCAGAATTAAGGACTTCTCAAATTAGTTTGCTTTTTCTTGATAAAATGATAAGTAATACTGAGCATGGTAACTGACAGTGGACCGTATAAAGTCAAAGAAAAAAAATTTACCTTCACATAGTTTTTCTTTTTCAGTGTTTGGAGGACACAAGGCACGCCACTGGCTAGGGTGAAGTCAGCAGCAATCTCAAGGTCCTGCAGAAAGGAAGTAAGGAAAGCTTTCGAGCATAAACCAACAGAGACATAAAAACAGTATAAAAACAGGAAAAATACAATACATTTAGGTGAAAGCAAGAATGAAACCGAGGGTGATGACTGCAAATTTAATGCTCAACATAATCGAGTACTTGTGCATTCTACCCTTTTCCGGCTGAGAACCATGGCCTCGGACTTTGAGGTGCCCGGGCCGCTTCACACTCAGCTGCGAATCGCTCCAGTGAGAGCTGGAGGTCCGGGCTTGATGAAGCCAAAAGGACAACATCATCTGCAAAAAGCAGAGACGAGATACTATGGCCAGCAAACCAGAACCCCTCAACGCCTTGGCTGCACCTAGAAATTCCATCCATAAATATTATGAACAGAACCGGTGACAAACAACAGCCTTGGCGGAGTCCAACCCCCCCACTGGAAATGAAATCGCCATGCTGTTATGACCAAGCTCCGTCTCCGGCAATACAGAGAGCAAACGGCCCGTAGCAACGGGTCCGATATACCATTTTCCCGGAGCACACCCCACAAGATAGCCCGAGGGACACGGTCGCAAGCCTTCTACAAGTCCACAAAGCACATGTGGACAGGTCGGGCAAATTCTCATGACCCCTTCAGGAGTGTGTACAGTGTGTAGAAAACCACATTGTTCCTGAATCCGAAGTTCAACCATGGGTTGGATCCTCCTCTCTAGTTCTGAATAGACTTTCCCAGGTAGGGAAAGGAGTGAAAAGTGTGATTCCACGACACTAGGAAACAATCAATACAATTTTAAATTATCAGCACTGGGAAGATTACCAAAAAAGTGTAACTTTTTTCAGTGTGGGACTTACGCCCACAGCCTCTGATGAAATATCTGACCTCCTTCAGGTTTGAGGTGATGAAGTCCAGAGAATTTTATTGAGACCTGGGGATGTTACATAAACATACCGAATTTTCTCCACCTATGACAAACTAATCCACTGCGTACACTTTTTTGGAAGTTTCCAGAGGGACGCTATAGACACACTTAGCTACTCCAATGTACGAAATGCCTAAAATACATGAATTATCGCCAGGTCCAAGGCGTGTTTAAAGTTTCCGAAGTTTTGTGTATGTTTAGGCCCCCAAAGAGGCCATTCATTCCTAGGAATAATAAATACAGCCACTATCGCACCTCCGGTACTAGAGCCTGTGCCATTTCCTCAAACAATAACCAGCACCCTTGTTTCAGCAGATAAGATAGTGTACACATGAATTCCAATAACTTCCATGTTCTTATTTAAACTGTGTAATTTGCGGCACCATCACGGTAAATTTTATGACACTCAAAGCAGCAGTAGTATGCATGTCACAAGTTTCGGGCCGGTGGGACAAAACGTGTGTGTGTGTGTGTTTTTTTTTGTTATTTTTTTTTTTAATAAAATTGTAAATAAAGTGTGTGGCCAACATAATAATAAAACAACAAGTATATACAGTAAAGGACAACCGATTACAGAGACTTATGATTATCTTACCTTACGTAGCATTTTGGCAAAGCCCAGTGCTTTAGACGCCCGCTCCCTAGCCTCATGAAAAAGCTCTTTGAGAGAGCGACTCGTCTCAATCACAGATCGCCTGTGTGGCCAATCAAATTATTTTATCATTTGATATATATTTTTCATCATATAATACAACACACAAAAAATGAGCACATCTTATGTTGCAGCGGTTTGTTTTAATTAAATCTACCTGATCTCGTCCAAGGCAGTACTGCCATCAGCACTTTCCCAAAAGTCATCACAACTCTTCTGAAGGCCTGTGTCCAAAAACTCCCCAGTTGATCTCAGCAGCATGCCCGCAATGTCACTGGAATAAAGAAAGGGAAAAACTTCAATCCAATAAAAATCGCCCCCAAATCTAAGGGATTTCACAAAAGGGTAAATTTAGTCTTTGCCGCAAAGAAGCAGCTGCATTTATCTGTTCGATGGTACCTACAGTCCAACTAGCTCAAAGGTTAAAAAATGTGGAAGAAGGTTTTAAAGACAGTGAAAGGGTTAACGGCAGCAATTTACCAAAAGAGTTTCCCAGACTGAGCTTCTCCACCACGGATGTATGGAGTGATGACCTTGGTAAAGTTCCACTCCTCCTCAAGTAGGTTTTTCAGGCTGTGAGAAGCTTGTGGAAGCTGCTGCAACATCTCAATCCAATTGCGCATGTAACCAAAATACACCTGCATGCAACATTAAGCATTACCATTACTGATAGGAAGTATTCGTTAAGTCTGCTTTTTAAAAAACCTGATACGATGAGGTAATCCAATGATAAGCTAAGATTAAGTTTACTAATTCGACAAAGAGGCAATTTACCTTACACCAACAGAATATGAGGAAGAGTGACCAAGTGTCAAATCAGGATGCATTTGAAAAAAAAAAAAAAACATGCACAAACACATACACACACACACACACACACACACACATACATATATATACACACACACACACACACACACACACACATATATACATATACACATACATATACATATATATACATATACATATACATATATACACACATACATACATATACATATACATATATACACACATACATACATATATATATACATATATATTCCTCTGCTTCTTTGCTGGGCTTTCGCAAAAGTTATTTAGCACATGAGTACAGATCATCACAAGGACTCCACTTACTGGCCCATGTTACACATTCAAAAAACTATGTACATTCACTAAACTGAGCTAAATCATGTGACGTAGGCCACACCTTTTTTCCATCTACGAGAAACTTTATATAGATATAGAACCTTGGAATAGTGACCTGACAAATAGTAAATGCTAATAACATGAAACTTTGAAAGACTCCTGTTTGTGTTGAGACTGATGCTCTGGATCAAATTTTGCGGGCATTGGCCACTAGAGGGGGCTATAAGTGTGACAGGTCTTTATCTCAAGAGCGGTTCATCTGCTTTGTATGAAACTTGTTGGGCACAATTAAGAGTCTTTCCTGAACCAACCAGTACAAGGGTGTTGTTTAAAGTGAGTGTGGACTTTTAGGCTATGTTGCAAGTATTTTTGTAAAAAATATTTTGGTGGTTATGTTGACGTAATTTATTCAAGTGCAACTTTTATGTATAGTATAATTCACATTGTTACGACACCGTTTGATCACATGATTTTAAGGCATGAGAGAGGGGAGGGGGAGTCAGTCCAAACAGTCTCAGGCATGTAGTGGCTGTGGTTGAAATGTTTTTGAGCACCTAATTAATTCAATGCTAACTTAATTTTTTGTTTAATCGATTGGTAATTTCATTACTTTTGGAATTTATTATTAATATTTCAC
Source organism: Porochilus rendahli (assembly GCA_039654305.1). Classification (NCBI taxonomy): domain Eukaryota; kingdom Metazoa; phylum Chordata; class Actinopteri; order Siluriformes; family Plotosidae; genus Porochilus; species Porochilus rendahli. The sequence goes on along the minus strand of JBCNYG010000011.1, from coordinate 7,319,964 downwards.
TAAGTGAAAATAAAATAAAAGGCAAAATTTTCAGTTTATATCATTATACGGATCTATGGTCAGAAACATGGACGATACTAGTTCTGCAGCCCAGAAATCCAAACCCAAAGGTTCCAATCTTCTTATCGTGCAAGTATTGTGGTCTGGTGGTTGGTCATATCCCCTCATGACTAGATACATGTGGACCCTAGTAACCAAGTTAGTTAAAAAAAAAATAAAAGGGACTACGTATTATGACCCAAAAAAACCCCATGGATTAGCAATTTGCTAATGAAACAAATGTAATAAATGACAACTTGCCTCAAGCATTTGATGGAGGTCTTCCTCAAAATCATCAATGTTGGCCTGGGTCTGCAATCCTTGTGCATCAGAAATTATGCCACGTACCATGAACTGGTAGTACTGTTTCATCAGAAGGCCACCTTTCAGTACCTCTTTACACTCACGCACCAACTGCAACACAATTAAAACCAAACTTCAGTTATTTCCCAGAGTTAAATAAAATAGTAACTATATACACTTAAATCCATAAGTGAGTAACAAGTATCAGAATTTGTGTAAGAATTTGTCCGCGTGAAAATGTTAAAAAATTTTAGAAAATGTCTGCGTGAGCCCAACAGAAACCAGACAGCCAGCCAAGCACTGAAGAAAACTCTCCATGGCAACACTGCTGTAACTTTCACTCATTGAGAAATGTTTCTTTGCTTGCATCAAACCCGGCCGATGTCCTGCCCCCAAGAGCCATATACCCCACCGCACGACATTAAACTTGCATATTAAGACAAGGGCAACAAACTATCGACCTGCAGGCCTCAAACAACAAAAATAGCAAAAGTGATCCACTAAGTGATCAACGGAGACTTGCACAGGTGAACCCCACTGATAACTGCTTGAAGTTCTAAGTTTTACTTCCATTTTCAACCTGAGCAGAGGCATATATGTTGTAAATATAGGGATATTTTAGTGGGGTTACTGTCAAAATAAATAAAAACTTTAAGACTTGTATACTAGAACAAGGAAAGCGTGTGCAGAAATTAAACACCGTGCCAGGCTAAACATTAAGATTAGCGTTTAGGGATACAATAACAAAAGTACATATATTGCATGTCATATAGACATGTTAGTACCTGCTTGATACTGAGAAGAGACGGCTTTCCAGCAGGTCTTTGCTCTAGGCGAAGTTTGAGGCACTCGTGAATGACGTTTAGCAGTACACGGCAGAGCACCAAAAAGGCTGGACGAAACGAGGGTAGGTCCATATTCTGTAGCTCCACACTTGTTACACATCCCGAAGCCGACTCCTCTTCCAGATAATCAGCCAGGTGACGAGAGAGTTCAGGCAGGTAGTCACTATACAGCAACGAACAGTCTGGAACCTCAGGCAACTGGAAATTAATTAATTATTTATTTATATATTAAAAAAAAAAAAAAAAAAAAAAAAAAATTGGGTTAAACCCTTTTCAAAACAAACTTTTTCGTTATTTGGCTCCCGTCTGCTGGAAAGAAAAAGAAA
>JBCNYG010000011.1:7290372-7305313 GCA_039654305.1 Porochilus rendahli | reverse complement strand
TGCCTTCTATTTCTACAGCCAAATTTTTATTATAAACTAACGACAAGCACAATGTGTGTGTGTGTGTGTGTGTGTGTGTGTGTGTGTGTGTGTGTGTGTGTGTGGTGCAAAACAACATGTTTTGTTGTTTTCTAATGCATCACTGCATTAATATCCATTTCACTTTCATTTATAAGGTCTTGCTCTAATAAACATCCTCCATGAGGAAAATGTTTTAAATCGAGATTGTTTATTAAACTCATTTTTCATCACATTTGAACTGATCTGTAAAGGATAATATGCTCTCTGTGGGAGGCTGAATTCCATTGATTAACTGCTTTGAGAATTCAGAATAAGAAGAAAACCTGACCTGGTTTTAGCTCTGCAGGAAACTCACACTCGTTCACTTGTCCCTACCCCTGCAGTGTACACTTCTGAGTGAGCTTAGGCATGAGGGAATGTTTTAATACCAACAGTTTTTCATGCTGTAATAGGTTATAGGAGTGTTAGATATAGGATTGCTATAATTTGCCCTAGAGGCATTGGTGCAAACATTACCGCATTATTTGAGTTCATTAATGAGCTAACCCACTAAAGTTACCTGGTATACTTGTAAAATAAGAACCCAACAAACTTGACATGCTAGCACATATCATTCAGAGTTTAAACAGTGTTCATAAATACACTTCTGTACATACAACCATTCAGCAATGATTCGGTACTGAGATACTGAACTGGACGGCGAGCACACAGGCTACAGTTAGCATAGTAGCTAGATTAAAATACAGTAAGCTTACTATTTTATACAAGAGAAAGACAATAAGTGCATTCTATACAATATTTATCTTTATATTAAGATAGACAGCTAGTATGCATACATGCAAAATTTTATATATATATATATATGTGTGGTATAAGAATAATGAATAATCCCCTGATGAGTGGGCGACCATGAAACAGGTCTGTAGGGATCAAACTGTAGTCATTTTTTTCCTTATACCACATACATAGCTCTACTTTACTGTATCGAGCACTGTCTTACGGAAAATCGACTAAGGATTTTATATATATATGGTTTTTTTGTTTTGTTTTTTTAAACTGGTTTATAAATGGTGCTACATAAATTCAATATATTTAACAATCCTAATGCATTTTAGTGCCTATAAATTGTCAGTTAAAATGCTCGTCACAATACACAATAACTGGGCGCTAAAAGACACTCTTGGCATGAACATTGTAGGATATGTCCCTGGAAAACTTTTGCCCACAGTCTTTTGACGAAATGGGAAGAACCAGAGGTAATAAGGATAAAAAGGATGCCCCAGCTGAACCTGGAGCGGGTATACAACATGGCGACCAGGCCGGAATCACAGTCTCCGACGAACTCGACTCGGCCCTTGCTAAAGCCCTTAACCTGATGACTGCCAACATTATAAAAGTAACAGACGAGAAAATGTAAGTGTTGAAGGGAAACCTCTCAGGGAAGGAGGTAACATTTATGAATCTATATTGTCCCGCTGGTTACTCACATGATTTTCTCTCGAAGGCCTTTGCAGAAATTACTGGGCTGGCTTCTGGGGACTCCTTTGTGGGAGGAGATTTTAATTGCCACCTCAATCCCTCTCTGGACAAACTTCCCCCTGGCAGTTCTTACCCCTCAAGGCAAACTATGGTGCTCAGGTCATTTTGTCAGGATATTGGATACTCAGATGTCTGGAGGGTGCTTCAGCCCACTGACATAGAATTCACTTTTTTTTTTGCCCCCATAATAGTTATACTACGATTGATTATATTATTATTCCCTTCTCTAAAATGCAGTTGGCTCAGTCATGCACCATAGGTAGCATTATTTTATCTGACCATGCCCCCCTGTATTGGTTTTTTTCTCTCTCTGAGGACAGGGCACTCTCAAGACACTGGAGACTTTGTCCATCTCTTCTTAAAGGAGATAATTTTATCTCCTACTTTATGTCAGAGTTCAGGGTGTTTTACTCCATTAACTTACCATCTACAGATCGCCCCTCTCTCCTCTGGGAGGCCTGTAAAGTCTACTCCCGGAGATTGATCATGTCTTGTGTGACATCTAAAAAAACGTCGGACAACGTAAGATTCTTGAATCTAGACTAGATGACTTGGAGAAACACCATATATCAAGTCTAAGCCCAGACTTGCTTAAGGAACTGACGGCGACTCGTACACCATTGAATACTCTTTAAGACTGAAATCAAATCCACGATCCAAGACTCAAAACACTTCCTGAAATTCGCCAGACAGAAGTTATATGAGTTTGGGGATAAACCCAAGAGGTATCTCGCCAATCTTGTTAAAAAGAGAGCAGACTCTCAGACTATTGCCTCGATTATAGATTCCAGTGGTACCCAAGTATTTGATACCAAATCTATCAATAAGAAATTTGCATTATTTTACTCCAATCTGTATAAGTCTGAACAGCCTGAGGATGCCCTAGTCCTCATGCATTTGGGTTTAGTTTTTTTCAAATTTGACACTTCCTAGAGCTACAGAGGCTCAGACATTGCTGAGAGAGAGGAGGCTCTGCTTGCCTTAAAATCGGTCATCTGGGAAGGCCCCAGGCACAGATGGATTTGGGTGTGAGTTCTACAAGGAGTTCAGTGAGATTCTTTTAGATCCCTTGCTGAATATGCTTAACCATTCATCTGAAAGAGGGATCTTGCCCCAGTCACTTAAAGAGGCCAATAATTCTCTTATCCTTAAAAAAGGAAAAGAGAAATATTGGCCTATAGACCAATAGCCCTACTCAACAGTGACCAAAAACTGCTCGCTAAAATATTAACTATGTGTCTGGAAAAGGTGTTCATATTATAAGGGAGGACCAAACCAGTTTTATTAAGGGTCGGAATTCTTGTGATAGTGCGAGAAGGCTTCCTAATGTTATTCAGCAGTCCCAGAGCCATAAGGGCAGCTCTCGCTGGATGGTCAAATGGTCATACTTGTTCTATACTCTGGAGCAATTTGACTTGGGTGACAATTTTAGACACTGGGTCTGGGTTTTTGTATAACACTCCGATGGCCGCAGTCCTGACTAATGGGCTTAGATCTAACAACTTCCCTGTCTACCGTGGGAACAGACAGGGCGACCGTCTTAGCCACATGCTCTTTGACATGGCGATAGAGCCGCTGGCCCAAGCAGTACGGCAAGATGCTCTAATTTCTGGTATTTTTATTGGGGAGAGGGAACATAAAATTAGTCTATATGCGGACGATGTATTAATACACCTTTTGCGTCCTCAGACTTCTGTTCCTCGTTTGATTAAACTAATCTCATCGTTTGGCATTTTCTCTGGGTAAAAAGTTAATTTTGCAACGTCTGAAGTTATGCCGTTGGGGTCGTTAACGTGGGTTCCAAATATGGCGGAGCCTTTCCCCTTCTGTTGATCTCCCTCTGGTTTTACCTACCTGGGGGTGTATATAACACCCACATATGGGAAAATGCCATTAAGGCAGATTTGCATCACTGGGTCCCTCTTCCACCTTCATGGCTGGGTAGGATTGCACTTATTAAACAAACTTTTACCTAGACTGTTGTATCCGCTGCTAGGAAGAACATCTTGCTTATTTGAATCAAGGATGTTGCTCCAACAAAGAAGTCACTGCACAATCTTGTAATGGACTGCATTCCCAGTGAACACATTACCTGTATGCTTCACTCTACAGTGGACACTTTCTACAAGGTTTGGGATCCTTACGTAAATCATATCGGTCGCACACTGTCGTCTTCTATATTGTGGGGCTTTCCTAACTCTGCCTAAATTTGCCTAGCCAAGTACAAGGAGAGGGGGATGGATATATATTATATTATTATACTATATTATATCATATCTTGTATTATGATGTACATACAACTATTATATTCTTTTGCTCTGTTCATCTGTTACTTCTTTACCAAATCCTTTGCCATGTTATGCTTGAGCAGTTGAGTTGTGTTTTGTTGTTTATGGAAAATGTAATAAATATATATATTTTTTAAAAACATAAAATAACATTCAAAAAAGGTCCAAAAAAATAATTTGAGTTTTTATTTATAAATAGGAAAATAGTGTTTCTTATTATTGAGGATGTGGCTGTGTTCAAAATTATACAATATCATTCAGACTGATGTTAAATAGAAATCAGTACACACTTGCCATCAATCAAAGTGACTGGATAATCCCAAATAGAATTCTGGCAGGATTTTCCAGACATTAACTTACTTACATCTTACAAAGAGAAACATTTCCAAAGCATTATATTTACACCATTAAACACAGTGAAGACAGTCATTAATGGTAAAGAAAGTATGACACAATACAAAAGAACTGGACATCCCTCCAATATTAATGAAAATACAGGATGAACATTAGTCCAGATGGGTGCCAAGTGCCCTACAGTAACGTTAAACGAGCTGCAGGAATTTCTGGCAAGTACTGGTTGGGTACTACATGTAACAACATTTCTCAAATATTCGTTAAACAGCTATTTTTTTGTAAACAAGGAAAACATCCATGCCTGGGTAAAACTAGCAACAACAAAAAAACTACACCAATTCAACCAAAATACAAAGCAAAATCATATATTGTTTGGTCAGAGGTTATTTTAACTGTCCTTGGTTGGTGACCATTACTTGTACACCATGTATATATTTCATGCACTTAGTTGCCTTACACAGAATACATCAGTGCATGCGCCATATCGGGATGGTAAGTTTGCCCTGAAAACCCATATACCCATGCATGGAAACTGGGTTATTCAAATAAAAACAGCACTAAAGTTTCATTTAAAAAATCTGATTGAATCGTTTTTTATATTCAATGATATTTTCATTGTACTTACAAATGGCAATAATTGAGATGCAAAATCAAAATAAGGCACTCGAACCACTATAAACTTTTTAGTTTTATTTAAAATATTATTTAGGGGTTGACGTGAACACGTTTAATCTTGTTTTTAAGATGTAAATTAAGTGTGTTTTCTTTATTTGCTGCAATTAATGGGTAGTTGTTGAAATTTGAAACTTCACTTTTAAGGTGTTTGTAAGTTGTTGACCATGCTTGTTAGGATTTAGGATTGACTAAGGACTAAAAAAATTAAAATAGCCGGCATTAAATGTGTCATTTCTTTTCAATAAGATGAAGGCAAACATGATATGCAGTGTTGTTTTTCATTTATTATAGGAAAAGCTGAAAGCCACAGTGGTCTAACTCATAAAAACTAAAAAATGAGATAAGGACACATTGACAGATGTGGATAAGGTCTATGCAGGGCTAGAATTTAGCAAAACTACACAGCAGACAAAAATAAGTGTCGTTATATAAGAAGGTAATCTTATTAACTTTAAGAAAATACCATTTAAAATAATGTTACATAAAGCATGAAGATTTAATATACTATATCTCCACGGTGCTTGCGCCTGCTTTCATCCGTCATATTACATGTATATATTTGTATACGTATATATATTGTATATTTTTCTTTTATACTTAAGCCGGACTTTAAAGGCAACTTTGTTTTGTTTAATGTCGTCATACAATGAAAAAAAATCTAATCTAATCTAAAACATTACTGAGTACATTTTTGCCCTATCTATTGTAAACTGCTCTTAACTGTCCCTCAGTCAATTTTCTAAAGTCCTCGATGTACAGAAAGTGATATCTATTATAGCTTATAACCACATGTTAACTTGTCATCAGTGGGACATATTGTGAGAAGACATAAAATATGTAATATATGTGAGGACTAAATAAACCATGGGTTAACCGCCTCAAAAATGTTTGGAACAACAAACCTAATCAGACACTTCAATCACCAGCTTGAAGAAGCTAACATAGGAAAAGAAGCTAAAGCTAGCAAAGCTTGTATCACTCCAGCTATGACTGCACTAAATGGTTTTGGAGGAAAGCATGAACATAGACTGAAGAGTCGCCACAGGGAAATTATTTTTTTAAATCACACTATTGGAGGCGGTTCAAGGAGGATTTAGCAACATTGAAAAGAAGCCAGTCTACACTATTCTCAATATGCCACTATTCTTAATCCAAGGCAAATTACACAGCCTAATGTTACTATATAATAACAAACAGTATTAGTAGTAGTATTGATAATAATAATAATAATTTAGGCTATAATAATAATAATAGCATGTTTTTTTTAAAGCAAGAATTCCTCTTATTGTGAAAATAAAATTTGCCTTTTAAGAAAAGTTGGTTTTCCTTTGTATATATCCTGTCAATTACAACTATTCAAACAAACCGGAATTGGCAAAAAAGGCAGTATCTGCAGATCACACTTATACAAAAATCAGAAATCTAAATCAGCCAGGACATCTGTAATTGGTGCATCTCTAAACCATCCAATTCTGAGTTCATAGGAAAACTCAAAAAGCATACGAAATTCATATTATAACACAGTCATAGAACCCTGTCAGGCATTGAGCAACAGACCTAGTTGAGATTTCCCTACAAGTCAGGAAAAAAAATACATGTTCAAAACTCCACAATAGGGGTCTATTACTGTATTTCCCATTATAAAACTGGTGTGCTGTGTACAACACACCCACAACACTCCTAGGAATTTGCCTGATTTTCTGTCATGGGCCCGTTGTATATCCACTGTTTGAGGTATGTGACAGAGGCTTTGGCCACCAGTAGAGCACTTTTTTGCATTTCTTTTTTGAATGTTGAGAATTCCACTTCTGAAACAGACAACGTAAAGAGCATTCACTTACACTATGCTCAGCCTCTGATGTATAAATAAGGCTTTAAACAGTAACTTCATCCCACACTGATGCTACACTTGCAGTGCAGATTCTACACCAAGTGTTAAGTGGCTGTTACTGTCATTTGAAGCACATTCAGGTGGTTCAGTATACAGTTAAAACTTCCCTAATTGTAGTAATGAAGTAGTATTATAAAAAACAAAAATTAGCAATGGTTCTTTTACATGCCTCTCACCACAGACAGTGAGACACATGGCCGACCTTATATTGCCCAGTTAGCTGCACTGGAGGGACAGCAGTGACATCTCGTTGATAGTGAGGCTCGAACAGAAAACCTTGGGATCAGTAATCCAGCACCCTACCACCAGGCCACCACTGCCTGCAATTTAACTATACTGAAATGTAACTAAAAGTCCATGAATTAATTATGAATCATGAGTAAAACATTTGGAGCAAATAAAAAATTTAAATTTATGCTCATGCTTTAAAAAAAATGAATAAATTGTATCATATTTAAATCATTGTCAAAACATTAAAGAAATTTTAGTTCATCTTACAAGCATTATTTGATGTCCTAAATAATGGCCATGTGTCCCCATATTGATTCTATATACAAATTTTAACCTTTACACCGGAAGTGGAACACACTGACTATCAATCGCTGATTAAAATGAAAGCAAATGTGTAAAGTGTTGTATATAATTTAAGGGTTAAATATCTACATCTAGGATTTTACAATAGGAGTCATATTTGGTTTAATCTAATCCGACCTGCTTTTAATCATAAATAATACTGTGACCTCCGGATTGCGGTAACCCCCTATAAACCCAATGGATGTTCATTTATTTTTATAGACAAGATCTTTTCACGAGCATCAGTGAAGAAAGCTACATGCATCACACCGAAGCAGAGTGTCGATGAGTGGACAGCAACATTTCAAATATTTCAAACTTGTTCCATATCTTTTCTTGCAATCCGCATATTAAGGCATTCTATAGAATCGTTTACATTTAAATGTGCCATTCAGAGCGTTTGGTTTCCTGAGTCCCACTTTTTTTTTTAAGCTAAAACCCGCTTGGGTTGCTTGTTTTTACAAACCGCCTCCAACAGTCGAAATAGAGGTACAGAAAGAAACTGCACATTTTTAGCTTTAACCGAATGTCTGTGCAAACACGTTTGCATGCAATAAAATTACACCATTTGAAAAATTAATGCCTTAAACGGCTTTACAGGCAACAAGAAAGCTACTTCTAACCTCAACGAGCCACCACGGCTGCGTAAAAAAAAGCTACAAGAACATGTTCAACTACACAAGTCACTGCCTGCTAACTAGCTATAGCTTCCACTGACCACCCCATGAGAATGCATGTTACCTTTCTCACAGTGCAGCTACTTCCATCGGGTCTTTAATCCCTTCTGAAGCGAAATTCATTTATGCCTATGCAAAAAATAAATAAATAAAATCCGCCTTGAAAAAAAAGTTTTCAACTTTCACGCAAAATTCGATTAGGTGCACTGCGCTGAGAGCACTTTGTGGCAGGAAGCGTCTTCCAGTCGGCCGCGCAGGCGCGCCTGCATTACTGCGCCGGCGTGGTAACAACAGTTAGCCCCAGAGCACTATTTAGCACGATTCAGGTCCCGGCTGGTTGAACACAAATCTACTGGTTTCTCTCCTGCGCTTACCTGCCTTGTCCTGAAGGCTCCATACCCGGCCGACGCCACGATGAATCTCGCTACTTGTGCATGGGTTTAAACACATCTAAGCTTACAAAGTAGTCGATTCCACATTTGCCCTTTGCAAGTACAGATCTGATTAATGTCCCCGGAATGCAGCTTGACTATCCGCCTGCAGAGCCCAAGCTCGGCTGTGCGCACCCTGACGCCATATTTCCACGACTATGAGGGAGTGCCAATCATTGCTACTACGGCAACTCGTTCAGTACATTGGAAATCCCTGAAGTTGCAGACTGCTCGGTCAGGCTAACCAAAAATCCGTGCAACAGAGGAATGTTTTCTTGGGGGGGATTATGTTGTATTGACCAGAATAAAATGGAAAATGAAAATAAATAGTTTTCTGGAAGAGCCCTGAAATAAAGATTCAGTTTAGTGGTGCCAGGCTTTCACATCATAATCATATTCATCATCAGAATGTAATGTTTGTCAGTGCAGACTCAATTTTCAGATTAAACATTACTTACTAAATATTACGTCACTCTTTACGCCAGAATTGTGACAACCTGGTTTAGGTTCATTATGGCTTTCTTGTTATCAGGAATCAATGCAAATTTTTTACTTCCACTAGTAAAAATTACATGCCATTCTTTCCTCAATATTCCAAAAAATCACAGTACTGCAACAACAACAAAAAAAAAAGGGTAAAGTCTATTGGGCTTTTTACACCTGACCCTAGTGCCTCATCAGAGCTTATCCCCGTTTCTGTAGCATGAAGCAGCTTCTTCTGGATAGGACACTAGTCCATCACAGGGTACCTTCCCAGTATCATTTACTAGTACCCATTTATTCTTTTTGGTGGAAAGAGGCACACTTATTGTTCAGACCTTGCCCAAGAGTCTGAGCACAGTGGGGGGTCAATCTGGGATTTGAACCCACAACCTCTCAATCATGAGCCCATCACCCTAACCACTACACCACTGGCCCCACACTATTATGACAGATATTCATTCAAGCACGTCCGCCTCACAGCAAGAAGGTCCCGGGTTCAAATCTCATGCTAAGCGAGAGTGTTTCTGTGTGGAGTTTGCATGTTCTCCCAATGCTTGCATGAGTTTCCTCAGGGTACCCTGTCTGTATAAAACTTTCACTCTACTTGAAATATTACATCACCATCTGTGTCACACAGATGTTTTTTCTTTTAGTGCAGCAATGTTTCATGGAAAATCTTACTAGAAAGTAAACCATGTAACACCACCTTTATGTAGCCAAGATTGTGGCCACAAGGGTGAGAAGTGTGCAGTGTTGCACCATCAACATTATGACTTTAAAAATAATTTGACAATATATTGGAGTAATTCCGACTTATACACTGGGAGGCAAGAAGGCTATGGCATCCAAAGAGCCATAGGGAAGTTCTCTTCTATGTGGTTCAGCATAACCCCAGGACTGTGCCTTTAGCACAGGATAAAAAGACTTCACTTTCCCATGGCCAGTTTCTATTGGCTGGACAGTCAAGGCAATGTTCATAGGTGGTGTGCAGGATGATGTGAATGTCAGGTGGTGAATTGCCTACTGGCACCACCCCAAAAGCAACATTTCACCCCTTCCCATTAACTTTGCTGCTTTTTCGAAAGAAGAATCACCCCATTCAAGATATTCACATCTTGTTGTAATCGCAATAATTTTGATCAGTTCAGCATAAAACAGCTATGCCTAGAGCATTCCAGTGCTTGGAAGTGCAACTTTCATTAATCGATCAAATATGAGTGGCAAGGCACTGTTAAAAGATTTCAAACATAAAGTTGTAGACAGGCACATGTTAGGAGGTAAATGCGTTAAAAATCCATAGGTGCACGGTAAAGTACATAATCAAACAGTGGACAGTGTTTGGTACTACTAGAACCCTTGGGTTACTAGACCCAACCCTGGTCAGAAAAGCTCCATACACACATGGGAGAGCAGGAGGTCTGAGATGACAAGCAGAGGGAAATTGCTGCAAGACAAGAGCAAAGGTTTAGAGCACTTCAACACCACTTTCAGAGGCTACAACTAAAGGTACAAGCTTGAGAGCTTGATTCTTCACCATCAGACTCCGATCCAGATCATGAGGCCCTTCAACCCAGCAGACCTCATTTGCATGCTCATGTACCCTGAACTTCGGGTGTGGATCAAAGGGCATGACCCTGCTTCTGCAATGGAGGGTGTTAATCTGGCTAATGTCTTTATGATGGTGCAAAAGAAAGGGTAGCCCTGGAGCAAAAACTCATGGAAGATGAGGGACAGCTGTAAAACCACCAGCAGTACCATCCATAGCCAGAAGCCAGGCGGGGTAAGCCTCTCGCAGGGAAGAATCAGTCCATGCCCAAGCCATCAAAACCCTGAGGTAGGAAGCCTTTCTGTTGTGTGTGTGGAGTGGAAGGCCATACAGTCCATATGCCCTTAAACTGCAGCCAGTCAAATATTCCATTTTACAACAATGAGTTGGAGGCAGCACCCAGGAAGTTCACAAAACTCGTAGGCAGAGAAGAAATAATAAGAGAAAAATTCCTTTGTACGATGGTAGAAACGCCAACTGATGCTGAACCAGGTCTGCCTTAGGAATTTCACATGCCAGCCAATATCACTCACATGCAGAAAACTGATCTATCACTAGCTTCTCTTTTTCAGAAAGCCAGGGAGAAGGAACCAGGAGCTGATCCGGATGGGAGCAAGGAGGAGTATGTACTGCAAAATGGCATTCTCTATCACCAGCAAGGGTCAGTGTTACAGCTGGTAACCCTGTTGTTCCCTGGGCTGCCCACCTAGGTTAGCACAAAACCACAGCTTGCATTAAGCACTACTTTCACTGGCCTGGCCTATGAAGAGATGCTTTGTCTGGTGAGGTTTGTTTATCATTTATAAAACAATATGATAATTTTTGTGAAACTGCTTGACCAACAACTGTGCATACACGGAATGTTGTGAATCCAAACAGCAACAATAAATTGGTCTATATGTCAATAGTTGTCAAACCTTACATAAATACAGCATGAATATTTCTCTGCTTCTTTTTCAACCCTTACACCTCCCATTAGAAACCAGTAATTTGATTATCCATACTTCATCTTTTAAGGTTATTCTTCCTGGATACATGCATTCAACTGCAAAAGTAAAGCAATTAACCTCTTTCCACACTGACACTCATCTGTCTCACCCTTCTGTTTTTTTTTACTCATCCATCAATCCAATGCTGACAGCTAATGCTAACTGATAACGTACAACTTATATGCTCATGGACAATGCAAATTGCTAGTATGCTAAAAGAGAATGCATTAATGGCTAACACGCTGATGGCTAACGTTCATGCTTAACATGATGATTCTAGCATGTTGATGAATAATATGCGAAAGTCTAATGTGCTAGTGGCTGACATGCTAACATTTAATGTGCTAATTGCCAAAGACCAATACTAATGAAACTCCTTTATTTTTCATGCTAACAACTTCATAGATTGAACAGCACTGGTTTTCAATTTTTCAAGGCTCAACTATTCAGAGATTAAAAGCACCTCCATGATCCCGATGAATAAGTGGTACAAATGGATGTTGATTGGATGTTACTGGGCATTTGAATAATTATTCATTCAGTGTTTTATTTAAAGACTTCACATGACACACACCCAAACTGAATTTCACAAAACAGCCTTTAAATAACATTGATATATTTCTTTTGATAATTAATATATAATATTTCATATTACACTTAATATATTTATCAAAATATAAAATCTACTCCGTTTCTTTTCTTATAAGATGTTCATCCCCTTTTCTTTTAAAGCTTTGTACTGTCAGAATCTTTTTAGTTTCTTATTGTTATTGGGGTTACAGGGAGGCTGAAGCCTATCTCAGCCGGATCACAACTCATTGCAGGGCTAACAACACACACAACCATTCAAACCTGCCTATAACAGCTGATATGTGATGCCCAATGTGCATGTCTCTAGACTGTGGGAGGAAATCAGTGTCCAAGAGGAAACACACACAAGAACACGCAGACCCCACAAACCAATGGCCTCACCAGGCATGGGGCTCGAACCCAGGACCTTTTTACTGTGTGGCAGAAGTGCTAACCACTACAACACCATTCCACCCTGTCAGAATTTCTCTTAAAACTTAAATGATAAACTGGTATTCAAACACAATCAAAATATAAGATTAAATATATATAATTTGTATTATAAAATAAGAATACATTTGCAGTCAAATATTTTTCATGCACAAAGAGGGACAAATGTAATTAAACTTATAATTTCAAAAGTACAACAGTTAAATCACCATGCAGATTAATTTACAAATTGTTTGTTGTCAAAGCCTCGAGTGAAAGCTCAGCAAATTTGAAAAGTTGCATGCCTCTCGATTACTGAAGTAGTTTGTCCCACACTTGGGGCTTGGATGGAACTTGCAGGCAGTCTGACTTTCCTGGGGTGTTTTTAGTGCACTCATGACAAAGAGAAACACTGGAGGAAGAAGTAGAAAATAAAGATGATTACGTCGTTCCTGGCAGAAGGACTTGTTGGGGTCCACTATCTTGATGATACTGATCTAGGACACTGCTTAGTACATTAGGGGGAGTTGTCATCTTTCCTCTTCGTCCCTCTGAACAATACCTAACCTGACCCGGATCTTCTTTTTGAGGTTCTGCAGTGCCCCCTGGAATTGCTTGCTGAGGAGAGCATACAGTAATGGGTTGATGACGGAGTTGAACAGTACAAGCCAGTAGGAAAAAGTGACAGCAACAGGTGGCACCTGGCTTGTTGATCGGGAGAGGGCAGTCTCAGTGGCCTGCATCAGAGCAACTCCGATGTGAGGTGTCCAAAACAGGAAGAAAGCAGCAATAACCATGAATAGTCTCACCACACCATGTCGCTGGGGATAATCATTCTTCAAAATACTACTACTTTGAAGATGAGAAAGGAAGGCACACAGACGTTGACTGTGAATTCTGGAGCTGCTTTTCCCTTTGAGCTGTGCAGTTGGTTCTCCTGTCAGATCTGCTTTAGAATGAGGACCACTTAATTGAGATTCTGATACAAATCTCCCACTTACATAGTACACAAGCCTGGAGGGGTCATGCAGTTCCGTGTCAACAGTTGTACACTGGTGGGATGATTCGAATTGGGAAGATATGTGGTGGGCACTGCTGTGGTGAAAATGCTGCTGAAGGCTATGGATCCTCTGACTATGATGCTGGGCCACTCGCACAATCTTCACATAGCAAAAAAGAATGACTATGGCGGGAAGGAAAAAGCAGAGGCCTGCCATGAAGACTGCATAGCTTGGACTGCTTGCCCAGTTCACGACACAGCTATACATAGGGTTCACAAAGCTGATGTTACCCCAGCCTAGGAGGGGTGGACAACTGGTGAGCATGGCCTGTAGCCAGATCCACAGTACAGTTGCACCAGTTCGCCATGCAGTACAGTGTGAATTGTAGCGCAGACAGTCCACAATGGAGAAATAGCGATCCAAAGCAATAGCAGCTAGTGTTAGGGCTGAAGCAGTGCAGTAGACTGAGGAGGTATAACCCACGTAAAGACATAAATCCTGCAGTTGATATAAAAAGGACAATCACTGAATATGCTTATACATCTACAGTCACTGTGCATGTTAATAGGAACCCATGTACACCTGCTCATCTATACAGTTATCCAACTAGTCACTCACCGTGGCAGAAATATAAGTAAATCCTAACATCAACCATCAGAACAGGGGAACGTGGTTACATTTAGGCATATAATTGCTGATGCCAGATGGGTTTAGTTTGAATATTTGAGATTCTGCTGATCTTATATGACTTTCAAACACAAGCGTTTATACAGCATGGTGCAAAAAATTCAAAACATCGAGTAGACGCCGGTTCTGTGGGAAGGAATGCGTTGTTTGTAAGGCATCAGTGAAAACGACCAGATTGATACCATTAATTGATAACAACTCACATAATTACGCTTTACATCCAGGGTGAACAGAAAAGCATCTCAGAACACATAAAACATTGAGCTTTGTAGTAGAGAGGGAGAACAATAGCAGAATACCAAATCAATTTCCAAATATGTGAACCAAGAACAAGAATCTGAGTAAAACTAAATCTATCATCAAACTAAACAAAAAAAAAAGATTTGGAGATTAAAAAAAAAAAAAAATCACTTCAGTCTTTTTCTAGTGTTCAGTGTTGGGTGAGTTGATTGGGTGTCCATGATGGCTTCAGATTCTTGCTTTTGGCTGACAGGAGTGGAAAATGATGGGGTCTTCTGCAGTTGTAGCACATTCATCTTAAGATTTGATGTTTTATACATTATGCTGTAATGTTTTTCTGCTCACAACAATTGTATAGAGTGGTTGTGTGAGTTTCTACACTGACATATCATAAGTAAATGGACACCATCATTTGTGATAGATCTATGTATAAATATACATTGTAGCACACACAGGGCGGCACGGTGGCATAGTGGTTAACACGTCCGCCTCACAGCAAGAAGGTCCTGGGTTCGATTCCCAGCTCGGGCGTTTCTGTGTGGAGTTT
>JBCNYG010000011.1:7228609-7247771 GCA_039654305.1 Porochilus rendahli | reverse complement strand
GGCGCCAGCCTCCCCGCGACCCTAATTAGGAATAAGCGGTTCAGAAAATGAATGAATGAATGAATATATATATATATGTGGTATAAGGAAAAAAAGAACACTACAGTTTGCTCCCTACAGACCTGTTTTGTGGTTGCCAACTCATCAGGGGATTTCTGTAGTCTTCTTTTTTTCCTTATACCATATATTTAGCTCTACTTCACTGTATCGAGCACTGTCTTACGGAAAATCGACTAAGGATTTTATATATGTATAATATAATATAATATAATAAAGGCGGCAGGGTGGCTATCTGTGTTAGATATTGTGGTGGATCTACCACATGAAAACACACAAACATTTTAAAGCATGATAAAGATGCAGCCTGCTCCAAATGCGGAGACAAACCCTGAATGTCCATCCACACGGACTTACGTTTTTTAATCCTGAGATAGACGTATGCCGTTCCCATGTAGTATATGCCAAACATAAATATGGTGGGTGTTTATATGATAAACTCTATATGTTGTGGTTCCTTGTTTCCGATTAGGAAAGAAGATTCATTTCGTTTGCCCCATGTGGACAGATTTGTCACACAGCGCAAGAAAGTGCTTCACGTGCGATCTGAAAAGCAGAGTTTTGAACAGAGTGTAAGAAACACACACGCACACACAGACTCTATATACACATACAAATATACAGACACACCCCGTAGATAAAATGTGTGTATGTGTACAGTCTTGTATTTGTGTAGGTAATGTTATGTTCGCTGTCTACCAGTATATTTGGAATTTACATCCAAATTTAGTGCACAGTGTATGATTCACGGCAACGCCCCCTATTTTTAGGGACAGTCGGCTGATTAGTTGTGCAATAGCCAGATGTGTGTTTATTCCTCAGTATTCACTTACAGGTAAAGTACTAATAGATTTGGAATTTAAAATTGTCGCATTTGCATTTGGAATCTTTCGAGTTAATAAACTTGTTCAAAAATAGCTGTCCCTGCTAATGAAGTTTAGCTGAAAGCTAAACCAAAAAACCATCAGAGGAAGTTGGCACAGCATGTATACAGCCATCCATTGAAAAAAATTTTCTGCCTGCAGGAGGTGCACGATCATGCTTTCAGTGTTGTCCCCAGAATTTGCAGGAGCCCGTGATGATTTAATTATAGCCTGCTTAGGCTTATTCTGAAAATCTTGGTGCTGCTCAGGTGCAGCACGCACAGAAGTTACAACAAACTCCAGTAGGATAAAGACGTTAGACGAATAAATAAATAAATATCTTATTTGTGTTTCCATGGCAATTAGTTTACCATGTAAGAATATAGCGGATGGTCAGAACTCGAAAACGCTTTGATTTCTTTGCATAATTAAACGTGACGGTCAGGTTTAATACTGAAGTTGTGCCTTTTGATATTTTCCCATTTCTGTAGTTTTAATGCATGTTTCCATGGCATCCAGTTCACCATACAAATATGGGTGGTGTTCATTTCCAACTCCAATACCCAATTTTTTTCCTCTGGGGGAAATGTGGAGGGGATATATTCAATGGTACTTCCGTCTGTGTGTCAGACCAGATGGGCCAGGCCACAACTGTAGAGCTGTGTGGGGCATTCCGCAGAATTTATTGTCACCAACAGGACATTTTTGAGAATGAAATCCCCATAACACTGTAAATAAAGTTTAAACCTTTTATGGAGTTAATGTAAAACTTATTTTTATTGTGGTTATATGAAGTATACTTGTGGGAAAGAGATCTGAAATAAGTGACATTGTGTTGTAAATGTTTTATAGGTGAATGTTTCTTAAGATTTCTCTTATTTTCTTAATAATTTTTTTTTTCGGGAAGTAAGGCAGATTCATCCTTTCATGAACCCCACAGAAAGTCGACCATTTTGGATTTCCTGTTTGATTTCCAAATTTTTTTTCGTATAATCTTAACACATCGACGATTTAAGGTTCTCAAAAGCTTGACTTTTTTTCTATATATTTTGGGTGGAGCAGGGCAGCGAATTGTCTTTCTTTTCATGATACGTCGTCATGACAGTGTGTGTGTGTGAATTATAGCCATTTCTTGTCACGTGTGCCCCAAACCTTACATGAATAATAACAGTCCCAACCCGAACACATTTAGATTACTGCTTTTACTAGCAATCACAGTATCATTTAGTGGCAAGGGTGAGACTTTTTTCATGTCGTACTTAAACACCTTCCTACAGATTTTTTTATACAGTATTAAAAAAAAACAAATCGCCAATGAATCAATTCGTACATTCATTGTAACTGCGGCTCCAAATTCTATATGATTTCACAACAGTCTCCGCTTGAACACATTTCAATACAGTGTCCGGTGAAAGTAAAGGTTGCACTTTCTGTATTCAATCGTAGAATCGTAGTTCCAAGTAGTTTGTCCTGATCCACCCCAGATTTGCTTAGTAAAGTCCTTGATGGGGATTTCTGGTGATTGCTGTGAGTTTTCGTCATATGGTGTGGGCAAGGCAGTTTTGTAATGTTGTCAAAACAAAGAAAATGGCTACAGCGTGCACTGTTGCACGGCCCTAACTTCGTACGATCAATAGCAGTCTCACTCTGAACATAAATATCTTGCACTTTCTAATGATAGTCACCTGCCGGAGGAAGAGCTTTTTATGATGTTACATGAAAAAAAAGGATAGTACTGCTGTTTTTAAATTCTCCCTCTCTTTTATTTTTTCTTTTATCCCATCCTCCACAGCCTGGGATTTGCAGAAAGACCCCGAACACTTCAAAAGACTTTAGTGGTGTTCCTTCAAGTTCCCATTACGTGACGGGTCACAACCAGCCCACCGCTCTGCAGGAATCTGATGCTAAGCTGTCTGGCATGTTTCACAGTAGTGCGAGCAGTCATTCCATTGTTTTACGCGAAGTCTCATTTAACGAAGTTGAGGAGATGATGATCTGTAAACGCCCGCTGCTGTGCAGTACCCCGTCTCACCGCCTCGCTCCCTTTATCAGTGGGACCTCATCCTTAAGCTGTGACGACTTGGACAGGTCTCCTTCAACAAGTGAAATGACAGACTATGATGTCATGCGTGGACCTTGGAAACATGGAGTGCTACAGAAGAGTAAACAGTGTGAAAAGCATACCCCAAAAACTGAGACAGTGCAACAGGTGGGGCATGCGAAACATGCAAACGTTCAGTCACAGCTGAGACCGGATACACATCCGAAGTGCTCAAGTGTTGAATTTGTGCCTGCTAGGTCACCCCTGAACAAGTTAGGAGAGAGGTAAGCTGCTTCAAACGCTTACATTTTTGAATTTGTACATTAATACATAGTTTTAGAGTCATGTGGTTTATCATTCAGTCACGTCAGTAGGACTGGGCGACATGGCGTAAAAATAAAAACATTTATCAGCTGGTTTAGAACTCGGTTCTACTCACTGCACTGCCTTCTTGTGGATTCATTGGATGTAAAATTAAGTCAACAAATTTAAAAAGTAAAATAAAAAGTGCCTTTCGAAAACAAAATGTCTTGCAATTTTTAACGAGGTAAGACAGCAGGTGCTTTTGTAATTTGAACTTACTTTGAAGCACGGGTGTCAAACGCAAGGCCCGTGGGCAAAATCCGGCCCCCTAGCATATTTTATGTTTCCCTCAAGAGCGATCAAAGAAAATGATTATTGTGCATTTTTTGCATCGACCATTAACGCAAAACATAATTCATCGTTCATCCAGTAGGTGGCGGCAACCTGTTTTAAGTAATCAGCTAGTCATTCATCGCTCAAGAGAGACCTCGAGCAAGCTTGTCTCTGTAATGGTTTGTCAGGAACGGAAAGTGAATAAAAATAAAAAGTGGACTAATAACGGAACTTATTGCTATGCAGAATTCATGGTTGCCCTTTTCAAAAGGTGTTCTGGGATTATTCAGCCCTTGGGGACCTGGAAATTTAATGAAGTGGCCCTCAGTTAGAATAAGTTTGTTACCCCTGCTTCAAAGCGTTTCTGTTGTATTTATTTATTTATTCCACTAGCAAAGAAAGGCTTCAGGCATGGCATGTTGCACATGTAGTGCTGTATCGATGGGGCAGGTTTATTTCTATAAAAATACTTTTGATTTGGGAGCTCACATCTGGAGTTAATTTCTTTTGGCATCTGAATGAACTTGTTTTTTTTTTTTCTTCAATGTATATACGGGCACCATCACTTTTGGTCATCTGTTATTTATTGCTATTGTTGCTCCGTATCATACGGTGTACCATGTGAAAAGGATGCCGTTATCTTCTTAACAGGCATTTATAGGCTGTCGTTTGCATGCGCTTTATCAGCAGTCCTGCTACTCAGCTGTGTGCATGTTTGAGTTACCATGGTGATCAAATTCTGGATTAATCTGGAACCCCTGTTTTAAGGTCCCAGATAAATCCAGAATTCTGTTTTTTGTTTTGTTTTTTTTAAGCAAGTTATAGTACAGCTAAAACTACCTTTAATGCATGTTTTCTTGATACTGGTCGGGGTCTTCTTGTTCTTTTTCTTCTTTTATGGTGGTTGGTAAATGGCTATTTACTGTTACTTTGTGCTCGATGATAAAAGCAGGTTCCGTACGAGGCACACCCCGCCTTTGCCCGGAGTGTGATGTGCATCAGCCTCTCTAATAAAAGGATAAAACAGTTCAGAGTAGCAGAACAGCAAATCATTTTGGGCAAACTGTGCCAAGATGTTTAAGTAGTGCAAATGTACTAAATCAGTTTTTAAACCGCATTAACAGTGTTGAAGCAGTGTTGAATTTGTTGTGCACAGTTTTGTTTAGTGCAATGCTGGCAGCACCTCTGTTACTTCAGCTCTTTCATTGTTGCATTACATTCTATCTGCTATGGAGACCTATGTACTGTTGTGTTTTAATAGTTTACATTATTCCTCCATGTTAGTATTATTGGTTATATTGACTAATCTTTGAAACCAGTCAGTGAGGTGGTTAAGGACTTGAAGGGTCACTGTAACCGACCACCAGAGGGCCATTCAAAATAATTTACTCATCTAGAAAACTCTAAAGACTGGTTTGCAAAACAGACCTTTTGTTACCTTTTAAGGTAACCCAAGGCTATTTTTAAAGCATTTAGTGTATAAAGTATTAATAAAAAAACTTGACACCAGTACCCAAGCTTTCCATCTAATCTTTCCACTCAACCTGTCTTCTTTTTTGTCTCTTCTCTTTCTGCACCTTCTACCTCTGAGCTCAGCAGTTCACTCCAGCGGCAGATTGATCGTCTTAAGGTAGAGTGCTTGTCCTCTTGTCTGACAGTCTGCCTCCAGCGTCTGGACTTGAGCCCCATTCGCCAGGCCTATAAGGGTGCGTCACCTGAGATCCCTAAAGCCCAGGTGGCCTCTGCTCTTTGTTTAGAAACCAAAAAAGGCCAAAATGTGGCGAAGTTAAATTTCTCCTATTTGGTGGACAGTGAATCTGCAGAGCAGTCATCTGGCAGTGAATTTCAGACTGAAGGGCTGTCTGCCATCTCCCCTGCACATATTCAAGCCCCCAGTAAAATCCCAGTGGAAAAAGACAGCGTTTGTAGCAGTCGGAAAGTATGTGTGAGTGGTCTGAATTCTACCCGGTGGTCAAAGAAAGGCATGAGATGGCAAAACGCAAGTCAGAGGCAGCATGGAGCTCGGACTAAACCAGGACACTCATCCAGTGACCTGCTTTCCACTGGGGCTGGTTCAGTCATAGGGGTAATGTATTACTACCTTTATTAAATGTAAAGGAATGATTTTGAAGAGAGTTTGGTATTTTATGCTCTTTATAATTTTTATTTCTTTGAATGCAGGAATCTACTTGTGGCTGGCTGCAGAACGATGGAGTGCTTGAACTGCCCAAGACCCCTCTCCGTGTGGAAACGCTGAACCTTTCCTCGTTTCTGACCAGCTTTACTCCAGACTCCCTCACAACACACACCTGGGGGCGTCTCAAAGCGGCACTGTCCATACACAAGAAAAAGACTGGTGTGTTTGAGTACCGTGCACACACATTGGTCTCTTACTCTAGAAGCATTAAATCTTAAACATTGCTTCAGTGTTTCCACTTATTCACTGGTTTTGCAGCATTCCCAACCCCTCGACGGCTGGCTTTATTCAATTCCAAACATCCAGGGCTTTTGGACAACAGTCTAGATTTGTTTGGCACTACAGTGTCGAATCAAGCTTCCTATCATCTGCACCAGTCCAATATCTCCATGGTTAGACCTTTACCAGTACATTTACTTA
Organism: Porochilus rendahli; assembly: GCA_039654305.1. NCBI lineage: Eukaryota > Metazoa > Chordata > Actinopteri > Siluriformes > Plotosidae > Porochilus > Porochilus rendahli. Next base: position 7,241,557 of record JBCNYG010000011.1, on the reverse strand, counting down.
CATTTTACATTTTAAGTGCTTTACTGTCCCTTTTATTATATTACCATCCTGTGACTTCTTTAATGTTTTTTGAGTAATGTTTCCTCCATTTTTTTCCCCACCCTTTTGTCAACTGTAGGTTTCTTGCAATGAGGACATCAGTGATGCTGAGAAGGTGTATCAGGAATGTCAGCAGGAAGGCCCCCTTTCTTTTGATGATTGCTTTCCTCCAGAATCTGTGAAACACTGCGTTAAGATTGGAGAGGGCACGTTTGGGGAGGTGTTCTCCCTGGTCAACGGTGCCAATCAGGCTGTGGCTCTGAAAGTGCGCAATCAAACAGTTCTACATTATTAGATGTTGTAATCAGCTGAAGTTACTGTGAGCAGTGTTAAGTTCTAGACCTCAGAAATTGTGGGGTGTCATTTATCAAGCTGCATGCAAATGCATTTTGTTCTTAACTGGATAGCTGGACCATTTTAGTATCCATGGTTCGGTATGCCGAAAAACATTTCAGTGCAAGATGAAATCTATGCATTTAGCTTCAAGTCACAATGACAGCTTACTGCACTTTCATGTATAGATCATACTGTAACGTTTATAGTCTATATTAAGAAAAGTCAGAGATTTGTTTAGAAGGAAAAAAATTTACAGTGTTGGAAAAGAATGTGATCTACAGAACAAATGCGGGTCATAACTTTTGAATAACAATAGCTAGAAGTTTTCAAACAGCACTTATTATTTAAACAAACCCTTAAACAAAAACTTGCCCTTATATTCATTAGAAGTTTTAGGTTTTATATCTCTGCCATCTAGTGTAAATTAAATGAACCCGTGATGTGTTGTTTGTGATTTGTGACCAGCTAAATGTAAATATCTGTCGGACCTTTGGTTCCATGGCTAGTATCAGCATGTGGGATGTGTAGTTTCACACAATAAAAGGCACCATATGAAATTAGAGGATTTACCCTAAAATTTGACACCAAGCACATCTTGCTTCAATGATTCCTTTTGTGCTAAATATTTAAATAAATTGTGTAATGTGATTATTGATTAAAGTTATACTAAAAAAAAAAACTGTTACCAGATTGTTGTTCAGTTCTAGAAAAGATGGATTTGTATATTGTTCTCATGTAAGTAATCCATTTTATTTATTTTTTACAGATTATTCCAGTGGAAGGACATCAGAAAGTCAATGGTGAACAGCAAAAATCATTTGGTGAAATTCTACATGAAATTATTATTTCCAAGTATGTTTTAACATTATATGGCCTTAACTTTTTGTTGGATTTGAATTGTGGATAAAATAATTTGGGGTGACGTAGAAGTTACAACAGCCGCCTGACTTGCACGATGGTCCTGATTTCAAGTCCTGGAGTCACAGCGAGGGTGTTGTTCTGTGCTGTTAGCGTATTCCCCCATGGGTTTCCTATGGGAACATCAGTTTCCTCCCACAGTACAAAGACATGCACATTAGGCTAATTGGCTGTTGCAAATCACACACCTAGGAGCAAGTGTGAATTTGAATGGTTGTGTGCTGGCCCTGCGATCGAGCTGTTCGGGGTTTACCCAGCATTCGCCCAGAGTTCGCTGAAAAAGGGTTTAGCTTCTCAGTGACCATAGTAGGATAAAGTGATTCGGTGAACGAATGAAGGAATAAAATAATTTAACAAGTAGCAATTAAATGGCAATTTTATGAGGGGAAAAAATTATAAAAAAAAAAAAAAGTAATAAAACAAAGAAGGTAGAGTTAATTCTTCCCACTTTTCGGCCCGTTTCTTTGGCCTTTGGGTATTCTGTCTGTGGCATCACATATGGACGCATGATAACTGTAATTATAGTTTGTGATAATATAGTAAATTTAGTCAAAGCCCAGAATTGTGACATTCATGTATTTTTATGTTATGTATGTTTTTCATTAAAATTCAAATATTGAAGAAGTATAATTTACAGTATTATTGAGTGCCCATGCTGAATCCAAACTTGTTGGTTTCTCTGCTGGTGTTTAAAGAGGAGATTACACATTAATGAAACAGGAGTTGTGATTTTATAAAATTTACGCTAATTAAGGGCAGAATTGGCTGTTTTTAATTACTTGTATACAGTAAATACTAGACACCCTGTAAAGAAGCCACTGTATTGGTCAGTTAGCAGCGCATCTACATGAGAATATCACACCTTTTGTAGCAAGACAAAATAAATAAATAAACTTATCGTGAGTAATGAGCTTTATCTTAAGATGACAAAATATGTTTTTTTTCCTTACAATGTCTTAAACCTTGTTTCCTTGTAAGGAAACAAAGCATATTTTATCTTAATAATAAAATGTCTCTCTTTTTCCCTCTGCAATAGTAAATTTAAATAAGAAAAAAGTCTACAAGCAGCGCTGTTCTCAGCTTTTGTGCAGTTCTATGTGAAAGTTACTGTAAAGTCTATTTGTTCAGTGTTATAATATTGATGATAATGTTTATCTATCTTGACCCATTAATTTTTTTTATTTTTTTTTTTCGCATAGGGAGCTAAGTGCCCTCAATTCCCAGGAGCAAAACAAAACAAAAGGTTTCATCGGCCTTATTAAGTATGATAGTTCTTTATTTTTGGTTTTGATTAAAAAAATACATAAAACCTGTTTATTATTCTTTTATGTAATGAAATGACAATGTTGACAATATTTTAGTCTTCACTGTGTGCGCGGATGCTATCCTGGTGCTTTGCTCAACGCATGGGACAAGTTTGACCAAGAAAAGGGATCAGAGAATGATAGACCTGGTAAAACTATAATAAAACATTACCAACATTTATATGTTTCTTTAGGCCCCGTTTCAAAATAAATGTTAAGTTAAATATTAAGGTGCTACTCATAAGTTATTGGTTATGTATGTTTACAGATTTCTTAGGTAAGGAGCAGCTCTTCCTGATCCTGGAGTTTGAGTTTGGAGGCAGCGATTTGGAGAATATGAATGGAAAGGTACACGCAGGTGCATTTACATCAGATTGGAGAGTATTTCTTTTATTTTAGATTATATCTTCAAATTTAAGACCTTTTTTTGGTGCTTTTTTTAATATAAATTTTATTCTAGACTCCCATGGTTCCACTTCCAGTATGCTTTCAAAATAAATATTTAGTTTTTTTAAAGCCAATTTTACACAATGATCTGGTAAAGGTAAAGTTGCAAAGGGACATTTATTGTACTGTATGCATATTTCTATGCATAACCTTAGCATATAATTTTGTATAGACATTTTTCTCCATAAACAGTTGAGAGAAATCATTGAGAGCCCAATATTGCCATGACAAGTGCCACGAGAATATGCATATATAATAATAAGGCTACTGTATCACTGAGTTGATGCTGATGTATCGCTGACTTGCACGATGACAGGTAGCAGTTAAAATTGATATATTTATTTAATTATTCCCTAACTTAAACCCCAAAAAGAGGCTGATACACCTGCGCTCGCACTCGTGCAGATTAAAGAGCATCTAATTGTCAGGTAGGCAGATAGACTTGCAGGTTGATAAATGTTTGTGGAGCAAACGCTGGACTCAGAAACATAAAAGAACACAAACCTCTTAGACAGGTAAGGCGATGCGAATGGAAGTGAAAATCAGAAAGGAAAAGGAAAGAAAATGGGCTGAAAAGCTGACTTTTTTTGAGACTGTATTTGAGAAATGGAGGGGAGGGTTATTTATTTGTTTCATTCTGGGCCGGAGTTGATGCTAACCACTTTAGTCAGCTGTTGAGAAGCAAAACGCGGGGCCGTAATTCTGAAAGGCCGCTACTCGGAAACAATGTTGTACTTGCTCCCTGTCTTGCTTAACCACACACACACACACACACACACACACACACACACACACACACACACACACACACACACACACCATGTGCACAGCCAGCTGCATGCCTTAAAAGAAGTCTTTTGCACTGTCACAGGCACTTTGCATTATCTTCAGAGAATATACACTGTAGTTTTGATTGATTTATTTAGTTTTTGATTGCCATCCATCAGGAATAGCTTCCTCACAGCTTCTCAAGCCAAGACCGTGTTTTTATAAACTGTTGTTCATGTGCACACTTGGTGCATGAGCTCAGACACCCATGATTGGCTGGTGTCTTTTGTGAGTGTCAGGGCAAAGAGTGTATATCATCACTTCTTCCCTGTGAGCTACACCACTATAGTTGCCCTTTTTAGGGTGGGCATTTCACTAATTCATACTCCGATAACTATTGTACAAGGTCACAGTGGATCAAGTCCCATTAATTCATAAGTACCAGGAAGTCCTTTTTTTTTAAACAGATGTTTTTAAATTGGAGTTGAATAAGTAGTTTAAACACGATACTGGACCGTGCTTACAGAAATACAATTTATATACCCCATTAGGACTGAGAATTGCATTCTAACCTGTTTGCCCGCTTGACTGTGTCTAGCTCACATCTATGGCTCAAGCTAAAAGCGTGCTGCACCAGGTTACTGCTGCACTGGCTGTTGCTGAAGAGGCACTTTGCTTCGAACACAGGTAGTACTACACATGGGATTCCACGTCTCACCAGTGCACTCCCAGGAGACTTTTTTGAGTAGAAGAACTTAGAACCTATCATGCCTTGTCTAGTAGGAGCCTACAACTGAATACAGCTTTAGTAATCATTGAAAAATCAGACATCCCAGGCTTAAACCTGACTCACATGTAAGTCATCTTGTCCAAAAGGACGAACAGATTTTATTTTAAAGGTTATTTAATTAATGTGAACTGAAAACATATTTTCTGAAGTAGTCCGTCCAATTAGAGGTAAGTGATCTATGGAGCCCCTAAAGGGACATGGTACAAATAAATAAAATAATGTTTCTAGTGTGCACGAGATCCACCTAGAGGCATACGCACAGGAAGCTCCACTGCCTGTGCTTAACCTAAGGTTTCTTGTGAGCACGACAATCTCTGGTGCGTACGCGATACTTTCTCGTGCTCACTAAAAACGTCCTTTTTTTTTTCTCCACCATGTCCCTTTAGGGGCTCCATAATGATCTGTATTTGCAGTGTTGGAGAAAAATTTTGGACATGCTCATAAATCTGGTGTGCAATTAGAATATGCGAATTCAAGGTCAAATTAATAGATATTATCAGGGCTTTCAAATTAAGCTGGCGGGAATTCTGGACACCAGAGTCCTGGGTGCCGTCTATGTTCACTTCAAAAAAAGCTGTGGAGTACTGATCCGAAGGTTCGGGGTTCACAAACGTAAGTCACTCTGGATGAGGGTCGTTTTTAAGTTAGAGGTTCCTGCTACTTTTACTGGTTCTCCTGCTACTCCAAAAACTATTAGAAAGCCCTGTTGTTGTTGTTGTTATTATTAGCTATTCGAAGTTATTTAGAGGTTTTCGAAGAGACTAATTTAAAACGTTGGCCGAAACCAACTGAAAACATCGCACTATTTTGTGGCTATATCTATTACATGTGAGTCAGCCTTTAGAGGTTTCTCTATCTACCTGTTTTGTGTTGATGATATAAACGTATTATTAATTCTGTTTAAAGTAAACTGAATACTGTGCTTTGTTTATTGACTATAATTCTGTTTCTGCAGAGACTTGCATTGGGGAAATATACTGGTGAAATCTACAAAACAGAAGCGTAATGAGTTTGTTCTGAATGGCTCAGTACATTCTATAGAGACACGAGGAGTTCACGTTAACATTATAGACTATTCACTTTCACGTCTTGAGATTGGTGAGTTCAAAGGTTTTTATTTATTTATGTCTGTCACAAAACTGCTTTTATACTTTCTGTATGTTGTTTTACTATTTCTTTATTCCGCTGTAATGTAGGGCTGGGTAATGTAGCCGAAGATTTTAACACAAGTTTTATATAAGTAGATCATTATCATTTTACATGACCTGTTTTTAGTGGAGCTCCGGGGTAGCATGGTGGCATGGAGGTTAGTACGTCCGCACCACAGCAAGAAGGTCCTGGGTTCGTTTTGGTGTGGAGTTTGCGTCTCTTCCCTCCGCTTATGTGGGTTTCCTCTGGGTACTATGGTTTCCTCCCACAGTCCTAAAACATGCATATTGGGCTAATTGCTTGTTCCAAATTGGCCCGAAGTGTGATTGTGAATCGTGTGTGTTCGATGCCTTTCGAGATGTTTAGGTGTACCCTGCCTTAGCCCAGTATGACGAACCAACCAACCCCGTATGAAAGAGTATGAATACTTTATTTATTATTTTTTTTGCCTTCATGCATAGCAATGTTGATTGGCTGTTATGCATCACTAAGTTCCATGAAAATGGTTGTCAGTGATGCTGAAACCTGTCTATACATAAAAAATTTATCAGACTTTAAATGAAGAAAAAAAAAAAAACCTCAATTTCTTTTTTCCCCCGTAAATTTTGTCTGTTGTATTTTTCTTATATTTCTGTGAGTATGCTCAAAAAAGACTCCATTACTATACAGTGTTAGCTCAGAGCATGCAGAGCGTTCTATGTTTTGGGGTAGTACATATACAGCTGTAAGCTGCCGTCATTGTTAGAATCTAAATACTGAAGTTATTTTAATGTATTACACTACCCTGCTAAACATTACAGCATGCAATTACCATGGCATGATTGCTTCACTTACTTGGTCAGTTCAAGGCTCAGCAATGTGGTGTGGCAAAAAATGAATTCAGCTAATGATGCGAATGTACCGATTGATCGGGTTATCCCGTCAATGAACTGTTTCTTTCCTTTATTACACGGGTATAAAATTGGGGCTCAAATAGTGAAAGAGTGGTTCATGGAGCATGAGAAATCACTTTCACACATGAACTCACACCACAGAGTCCTGACCTTAACCCTATTGAAGGTCTTTGGGTTGTGCTGGAGGAGACTTTACGGCAGTGGTACTTAACCTGTGGCTCATTAAGTCCTAAATTGGAAAGAAATTCTTTTATAATAATAATAATAATAATTTAAAATATTGTCAGCAGAATTTATTTTATTCTCATTCCAACCCTCAACACTGTGAAAACACTCAACTGAAAGGAAAACTCGGTACTGATGATGATGGTACTAAAGATGCGCGAGATAATCAATCAATAATGATTATGTAATGCTGTCAGTAATTTAGAAGATTTTGTGGTAGCAGGGAGAATAATACTCTTTAATCCCTTAAAAATGTGTTTTTCTTATTATTAACAGCAAAATGGTGCATTAAAAGAAAAAAAAACTAATATATTGTCAGTGTGGCTCCTGAGCAGGGCAAGGTTTAGTACCACTAGTTTAGAGGGAATATATTAAATGGTAATGTGGCAAAACGCACCAAATTCAAATACCTCCCTTCCTTTTGGGCATAGGAAAAGTAGTGTATGTGACACATTTGTTGGTTTTGGGGAGAGCCACATTCCTGCCAAATTTGGGTCATGTATGTGAAACCACATCTCAGATACATGATAACATGTAGTGGCACTATAGAGTCACGGGGTCAAGCCGATTTTCCTGAGTAACTGTCCAAAGCACTGATATGTGTGAAACGAAAAATTGTTGTACTGAAGGGGGGTAAAAGATAAACATACAGTAAAGATTATACACCACCACTTTTGTCTAAAAGGGCTACTAATAAACAGAATTAAAAAATTACTACTCTATTACATTTTTTGTTGAAAATGTATTGAACAATGCTGTTGTAGGCAATGAGAACAAAAAAAAATATTCAGACAAGTATATTATATGGCTAATAAACAAAAACACTAAAAAACACCCATTTTCAGAAAAATTGTAAGATATTCCAAATTTATTTCTTTTTTTTACTTTTGAATAGAATGAAACTCGATGGAATGGTTTGGCAAATGGAAAAAAAAGTTACAGTACACTTATACAACTTAACAACATGAAGATAAATCAGAAACCATTTTCACAAAAAAAACGTGGTGGTGTATTATCTTCACTGCACATTACTGTATAAGCCTACTTATTTTTGTGGCTGTCAAAATGATGCGTTAAGTTTGAATATTTAGTCACAGAAAGTGCCTTTAAAATGGAGGAGGCAGATGAGGACATGCTGTCTGGCCCAGTAAATGGGACATTTATGTTTTGATGGTCAACCCCCAAATATGGCTCCTGATACATGTACACTACATAAAATATCTACATACACTACATAACATGACTATCTAGTGCACTGCTGTATTATACTAATTTAGGCAGTTGTTCGTAAATTCATTCCAGTGAGGTTTTGCTTTAAAAAAAAAAAGCCACCACCAGAATAGTTAAATGGTTTTTAGGAAAAGGATTATAATTTTACTTTAAACTAGGCTTCAGTTCAAATAGTTTTTCTCTTTTTCTCCCCTTTTTTGCACTTAGATGGCCTTACAGTGTCATGTGATATAGCAAATGAAGAAGAGTTATTCATGGGCCAGGGTGACTATCAATTCGAAATCTACCGTCTGATGAAGAAAGAGAACAAGTAAGTATCATTTTAGCTTATGAGTTGTTAAAATGGCTCCATGATCAGAATAATAAAAATAAGGCCATTCTTTTTTTATTCCTTGTTTCACGGATCAGCCAATGTTAATATTCATGATTTTTAAAAGATTTCTTTTTTTATTCCCACCCGTCTTAACTTGCAGAGTGTGGAATGAATTGCTTGAATTCTTGCATTCTTATTCAGAGAGAGAGCGAGTGTGTGTGTGTGTGTGTGATGTGATGTGATATATATATATATATATAGCGCCAGCCTCCCAGCGACCCTAATTAGGAATAAGCGGTTTAGAAAAAAAATGAATGAATAATCTGAGTAACTGCGATGGCCTGGCGAGCTGTCCAGGGTGTACTCTGCCCTCGCCCAGAGTCGGCTGAGATGGGCGCCAGCCTCCCCGCGACCCTAATTAGGAATAAGTGGTATCAGAAAATGAATGAATGAATGAATACAGGACGTGCCTTATCTGTTGTATCCTAATATATTTTAATTAGTTGTTATAAAAAAAAAAGATGAAGAATATGATAACTGCGCAAAACTTCTGATCAGAAAATTCCATATCTGTAAATAAGATGTGTATGTAAACGCATAAATAAAGTATAATGTTACTCCAGACCAATCAGAGATTTTAAGGGCTGTGCGGCCATCGCCATTTCTTTCCAAACTATAAAAGCAAAACGGAATAACTGCTGGATTTTTACCGGTCTTTGCTTTCAGTCTAGTACTGTTTTAGTGGTGTGACAGCAGTCGACGACAACTTCGCTAAACAGTGGTTTTACAATCGGCAGCATTCTGCTTGGTGCTAGTTTTCAGTTTATACCCTCATGATCTTACAGTCACATGACATGTTGTAACCATACAACACCATAATACACTTTGAGCCATAAAACACATATTTCACACAACGCCCTAAATCAACGTGTAAATAAATCCAACCCCCAAACATTAAAGGCAATATTGCACTTATTCGTTTATATACTGTAACTAAAGATTGATAAAATAATCCAAATTTAACGCATTTGTCTCAAACACCTGCATATTTCAGTGTCAAGCTACCAAATCTAATCTGGTACCTAAATAAAATTGAAAATTATCTATTAGCAATAAGTGTACAATGGGCATATTGAGGTACTCTTTGAGTACTTTCTAATTGAGTGTAATAAATCACCGACACGAGGAATGACTTCGGGTCATACGCGCTGTCTGATGAGGTGAACGTATAAGTTAAAGATAGTTTTGTGTTACCTTTTCATGTTCAAGCTCGTAAATCTGGCACATTAGCTTCAGTCTGACTCAACAGGCCCGAGGTTTCACCGAGAAACATAACGGACATTAATCTTTTAGAAAACATCTTCAGGAAACGTGCATGTCAATCCTGATTGGCAGTGGAACAATTTCGCAAAAATTAAACATGGGTGAATTCACCAGAATTTTAATTTTCATCACTAGGATTTGGATTTTAATTCAGTGACTTTAGAGCTCATTTAGAGCTCATACATCACGGTTTTAAATTCTGTTTCCCATTATTTTAATTTGTATGTAAATTGAACTTAAATATTTAGATTATACTAAAAGAAAAACAGGTAAAATAGGACAAAAATATAAAATGCTAATTTTGATGCTAACATTTTCAGATAAATTTACTTAAAAATTTTAGGCTGAGTTTTAACTTGAATGAGTTCAACCTAACTGGAGGACTTTGGAAAGCTAAACATGCAGATTCGGCTGTTATTTCGTCCAAAAAGTGCTCAAAACTAAAACTTTTTATAATTTTTCTGGAAAAATTCTGATCTGAATGATTAATTATACAAAATCTGTACGATTAAAAACATTTATCCAAGGATTAACTTTACGCAAAATACTTTAACTTAAAATTCATTCAACCTAACCTGAGAACTTTGAAAAACTAAACAAGCAAGTTTAACCTAGTCAGAAATAAAAATATGAATAATAATATTAATAATAATAATAATAACAAAATGTAAATAATTTTTTGAGAAATTCTAATATGAATGACGTATATTTCAATTAAAACTTGTACAATTAAAAACTTAACGCACAAAAACTGAATGAATCCGAGTATCGTGAGCCTTGTTTCGTTTAACGTGAGGCGAAATACTCAGTAGTGTCACTGTGGATCAGTCCAGTGTATCGATTATAGCGAGTACCAAGAAAATAAATAGGTTTTAGTACCTGTTTGAAAAATCTTCACTAAGATAACGTAACTGATAGTAGTGATAATATTTCTGCCGAGGTGCCAACAGTGCGAACAAGAAAACGTTGGTGGGCACGACTGCAAATTTCTTCCTAATTATTTATTACTTGTTTTTAGACAAGAAGCAAAAAAATCAGCTACTAGAGTAATAGCTAGTTTCTTGATGATTTATAAATTTATTTACTTTAACCCCAAGGACCAGTGTCCCACTCGCTTGCTTTCTATCTGCTTCACCGTCTATCTGTCACTGGATCCTCAAAAGTAATGGCACCCTCCAATTTTTTCCGCCATTTGTTTTTAAGTGCTGTTTTATCGGAAACAGTTTTCAGGTGTCACTTTGTAACAAGGTTCAAAAACAATCTTATAAAAACTTCTTCTTCGGATCTGTAACCGAAGCATCACCAGCGATGATGACGTAACACTCATATCACGATGGTCGGCGGCTTTCGGATCCGTTCCATGATAAACAATGTAGTGACCCTGTTGGCTGGGCGTCACAGTAAACCACATGCTCTTTCTAGTAAACACAACAAACAGCACTTGTTCTCGCAGCCCTGTAACAACCCTGTATCAAACACAACATGACGCTCGCTCACTTGCACGCCCGCTCACATGTCCACTAATGTGAAAGATAAGACAGGCATGTGAACGGTCATTATTATTAATTAACAGAAATTGAGTGTAAAAAAAAAAAATAAGATTCATAAACCAAAAAGGCTTTATGAAGTGAAGTGCATTATGAAGAAAAAAAATACAGTAAATGTTTGTTCGTACCGTTAAAAAAAAAACAAACAAAAAAAACCAATCACAGTCAGTTTCGGTGTGATCGCAATGTTGGTCTTTTCAAACACACTTCTCATATCTAAAGCTAGCTATAAACTAAAAAAATAAAATAAATTGTGAATATTTGTGTGGCAGCCTGAGGAAACCCTTCATATGGAGGAATTCTAGCTTTTTTCTTAATGGTGATGTATATTCTGAGTGGGACCTTCATTCATTCACTTTCTTTCGCTTCAATCACTGACTTATTCCTAATTCGGGTCGCCGGGAGGCTGGCGCCCAACTCAGCCCGCTCTGGGAAAAGGTGGGGTACACCCTGAACATTGCAGGGCTGACAAACATACAACTATTCACACACCTAGGGGCAATTCGGAACCGCCTATCAGCCTGCATGTTTTTGGACTGTGGGAGAAAACCGGAGTACCCGGAGGAAACCGACGCGAGCTCTGGAAAAACATTCAGACTCCACACAGAAACGCCCCGAGCCCGGGAATCGAACCCAGGACCTTCTTGCCGTGAGGCGGACGTGCTGACACAGAGATCTTGAAAGCCACAAATCACAAATTCATTAAAATTCTGTATTTCTCTCTGAAATATATTTATCCGTCAAAGTGGATCAAAGCATGGCTAAAAAAAAAAAAGCTAACAAGAATTTAGTTTGCAACGTCTTTACACATACTGTTTGTACCAACCTTATATCTGCAGAAATCGGAGGCAAGCCTCAAAAAAATAAAAACATTTCCCTGTTCAAGTATTTTTTCATCGACGGGACTTTGACCTAAAGGAATTTTTTTTCATCGGGTGCGTTTTGGCGACACAGACGTCTGTATGACGGGATCTCCCACGCCACCACACAATGACAAAACAATGTATTTACAAATATCAGAGTATAAACAAGAGACTCGGTTAAAAAAAGGTCCGAGCCAGTGTCTGGCATTGGCACACGTCCTTCGGTTTTTAAAAGTTCTCAGAATCCCGAGTCAAAGAATTCTGACTGACATGTAAACTAAAATAAATGTCTGATTTTGAGATCACCGTTAATCAGAATTGCATCTTGGAACTGTTTTGTTGTACCATTAATAACAGCAGAACACCGCGCCGGGTTCACCATCTACTTCTTGGAGATCTTGCCCGCTTTCCGTTTCGGTTCGTACGGCGTCCGCAGGATGCTGGGCGTCTCCTCCATGACTCGGACCAGCAGGTTATCGATGTAGTCCTCCAGCTCGCGGATGTGCGCGTCCTTCTTCTTCACCACCTCCTTCTGCTTGATCAGCTCGTGCACAACCTCCTCGAACGAGAGGCTGCTGTACGCCGCCATGCTGCTCTGGAGCTGATCGGACTCCTGGGGAAATAAAGCAGAACAAGTCAGAGCAAGCCACTTCAGGATGTGCTGCTCTCCCAAAATAATCAACAACAGGTTGGTGCAACAGGGCGGCGTAGTGGTTAGCACGTCTACCTCACAGCAAGAAGGTCCTGGGTTCGATTCCCAGCTCGGCGTTTCTGTGTGGAGTTTGCATGTTCTCCCCGTGCTT
>JBCNYG010000011.1:7209258-7219888 GCA_039654305.1 Porochilus rendahli | reverse complement strand
GCTTGCACCCAGCACTAATAAACTCTTGTTTTATCATTACACTGTATACCTAACAACCCCCCCCCCCTCCTCTATCTGTATTTTTGCTGAGGTACACATGCTTCCTTTGGGATGCCAGTGATCCTGATCCTTCTGCTTTCTGAGTCCTGTCATCCATCCTGGTGTGTTGTTGCTGGCCGGAGTTCTCATCTTGGAAGCCCCTTGCTCCTGCTGATAAAGATACATATCGGCTAACCAATTTGAATACATGTTGGACTATAATGAGGTTTCTGTTTTATGGTTTCTATTTTTATGGCTTCACTCAAATGTGAATGGATTTCCCATTTAAGCCTGGTTCCTCTCAAGGTTTCTTCCTTGAAAAGAAAAATGTTTAAATTCCTTTTAAAATCTTTTTTATTATGTAAATCTTCTTTGCAACAATGTCAATTGTAAAAAGCTCTATACAAATAAAACTGAACTGAATTAAATTGAATTAAATAGAAAGGGAGCAGGAAGTATAACAATCTTATTTTATCTTACCCTGTACCTATAATTCTTGATTGAAAATAATGTACCTGCTTCTCAGTACAGTAATATATTATATTTGTGCACACCTCATACCCTAAAACATGTAAAATTCTACAAAATTCTAGAATAGGAAAGTACTTCCGACCTTGTCGAAGTCTGCGCTGTCGTGTCGCTCTTACCACTTTTTTCTTGGTGGATAAATCCATCTGCGATGCTCTGAGATCCCGTTCTGCTGCGTACAACATGTGGCTCACCAGCCGAGACATTGATGGGTACAAGACCGCATCCTACAGCGTGTGCAGATTGGTGAAGGAGACGAAACAACGCTATGCTCAGAAACTAGAGTCACAATTCCAACAATGTGGCTCTAGGAGCATGACAGACTACAAAGCACCAACTTCCAGATTGGTGAAGATGCTTCTCTGGCAGATGAGCAAAACACCTTTTATGCTTGCTTTGAGGCTGCAGGTCACAGCACTAACAGCATTAGCAGTGCTAACATCCCTGTGGGCAGCACACTTCTGGAGCACACCGAAGGGGATAACCCATTCATAACCACAGTTATGTGGTTATAACCATTCATAACCACAGAATATCCCATGTGAACAACCTTGCTTTGGAGCACACTGCAAGTAATGAGATATCCATGTGCCCCAGAGGTCCCGTAGTACTCCGCCACTGCCATTGATCAGCGACGGTGATCAATATATATATGTGAGTTGACACCGACAGTACACACACAGCGTTATGTTCATGCTGTAGTCCTTGTTTTATCGATAAAGTAGAAATTGGCATGAGCGAGTATCTTGCAGATAGGATGTGACAATGTCATGCAACAGGGATAGAAGACCTTCCAGCTGTGGTCACCTCTGTAGCAGTGCCACACATCTTCCCTCCCTACATCTGCCCCATGCATAGCAGCATTGACCTGTGAATACAGAGTCCTGTGTATTTGTGTTGTGTTTTACATAGCTAGCCATGTAGTCTTCTAGTTGTTCCAGACTGGGCCCCTTGTAAGGACCCCGGGTGAACGCCATTGGCATTGGCCTGCCCATAAGCATTAAGTGTGGTGTTTAATGTGTTTCTGTTTGTCTGAGACCTCATTTTCATGAGGGCGAGTGGCAGTGCTTGTACCTAATTTAACCTTGTGGAGACATAGATCTTTTCCACTTTTCCCTTCAGCACTCCATTCACCCTTTCAACCATCCCCTGGGATTATGGGTGATACATGCACCCTAAATGGTGTGATATACACAATGCTTTTGTTGTTGTTCATAACTTCATTTACAAAATTACCACCATTATCCGCACTTTTTCAATCTGTGATTCCGAATCTTGGAATCACTTTTCTGCAAAGAAATTTTGCTTTTGTCTTTGCATTATTCTTAGCCGTAGCCTGTGCTTCTATTAATTTACTAAATTGGTCGACCACTTCTAAGATGTATTTTTCCCCTTTTTCCTTTCTGCCATGTCTACAAAGTCGACCACTAGATGTCTGAATGGGCCGTTGGGTTGTGGTATATGGCCAAATGGTGCAGTGAAATGCTTTCTGGCATTACGTGTTGCACATATTTCGCATGTCCTTAGAAATTTGTCTACCTTGCTGGCCAGATACGGGGATCACCAGTGTCTTCAGATTGTTTTGATGATCCTTCTCTGATCACAATGATCTACTTCATGCGCTTCCTTGACTAACATTGGTATAAATCCTAGTGGAGCTACCAATATATCATCACAACTTTTCCAGACTCCGGACTGTTAATCTCGCACTGCTCCTTGCTTCCTCCATAATTCCTTTTCTGTCACTGTGGCTGTTCTCTTTATCTCTTTGAGGTTGGTCATGGTGATTTGCATCTGTCTAGAGCTTTTGCTTCTAACTCGGCCTTGGCTTTCAAATATTTTTTTCCCTCTTTAGTGCATTTGTGTAGGGCGCCTTCCTGTGAGAACACCAGCCTGTCTGCTGGATTTATAGTGTGGCATTTTTCAATCTCAATTCTGGGGCTGATAGAATAACATTGTACCCTGTTCGTCACGCATTGGTTATCTGAAAAGCCATTGTGATACATGACACTTTTTGGAAGGCAAATGCTGCCATGGCCAATCCATGATAACATGGTGGCATGCCCTTCTGCATGTTATCAAGTGCCGTATAATACGCTATGGGTCTTTTCCTCATTCCATTTTGTTCTTGTTCTAGCACTGCCGATATGAATCCTTTCCTTTCTGACACATATAAATGAAAAGGATTAATGTAGTCCAGGCACACTAGTGCTGGGGCTGATGATAGGTCTGCTTTTAGCATGTCGAATGCTGCTTCTGCATCTTTTGTCCATGTTTGTTTGGCATCCGATTTTGTTTGGTCTGCTGTTTTTGCTATATCTCTGAGGTTGGGGCTTCAGAGCAAAGTCACAGATTCATGGTCTGCTGAACCCTGCTAGACCTAAAAAAGGATAGCAGTTGCTGCACGGTTTGGGGTTTAGGCACCTTGCAAATTGCCTCTACATGGTCCGGAGATATTTTTCGTGTATTGCCTTCAAGCACTCTACCTAAATATTCTAACTTGGGTTGGCAGAACTGCAACTTTTCCTTAGCTACTTTGTGACCTTTTTTTGTCAAGATTTTTAAGATTGTTACAGAGTCCTGCATACACTGTTCCTTGGTTTGAATACAAGCCAGAAGATCATCCACGTATTGAAGGATTGTTGAGCCTAATTCTATATCAGCTAGATCTCCTGCCAAGACTTGGTTAAAGATGGAAGGACTTTCACAGTATCCTTGGGGCAGCCTAGTGTAGGTATACTGCTGCTATCCACCATAAGTAAATGCAAACAAGAATTGTGAATCTGGATGTAGCAGGACACTTAAGAATGCGTAGCATAAATAACAGTGTACCCCTCTGTCCCTTCAGGAATAGTAGACAACAGGATGTGTGGGTCAGGAAACACCATTTTTTCTGCTATCACTAGTTTATTCACAGGTCACAGGTCATGAACCAGTCGCCATTTGTCTGAATTTGGATTTCTGACCAGAAATATAGGAGTGTTGCATTGACTCTGTGTCAGAATTAAAACTCCTGCTTCTACTAGCTCCTCAATTGTTGGCTTTATCCCTGCTATTGCTTTCTTGGATAATGGACACTGTTTCTGGTATGGTAAATATGTCCCTGGTTTTAGCTGTATTTTGACTAGCCCTGCTGATTAAACCAGCCCTACATCTTGGGTGCTTTGTCCATAGGTGATCTAGTATATGTGCAAACCCTCTTTATTCCTTAGTAAGCTCTTGTTGTTCTGTTCTTTGGGGTAATTGTTTGATTTCACTTTCTGCTATTTTTCTTTCACTCGTCCTGCTTATTAAAACTGTTTGGGGGTTTACCTCATTTACTGTTGCTTGTTTTGTCCTTAAAAACGTCCTATCTGGTGACACACTGATTTCATGGACTATCTATCTATCCATTGCTCAACCTGACTTGCTTCCTTGATCATTGGTCCTAACTCTTTTGATATAACATCCTGCCTGATCAGCAAGGAGACATGAGGAGCAGCGCCTTTAACTTGGTATCATTAGGTGAGCTTTGATGGTAGTTCAAACCATAGTGGGGCTATCCTGCGCATGAATGCATTTTGGCAGTCCTGTACTTGTTTCTCAATTCTGTCTAGGTCTTTGATGCTTACTCTGCGTATTGCATCCTTGCTTATGGCATCTTTACTCTGTCCGTGTTTTAGTTTGTCCACTCCTTGCGACATGCATGTTCTTTCCTTCTTGTCCATGTCCACCCTTTGGTACAGTCTACTCACCTCCTGCCTTGTCTTGTCCAGTTCTTTCTTGGTCTCCTTCAGTTTCAAGCCTAGCAGCATCATGCTACCTGCTCAACTCATTCATCTAAATTGTCCATTGCTCTTGCATGCTTATGGAGTTGATCCACTGGTGATGGGGTCAACTTAACCACTGGGTACACAGGGGTAAGTTCTGTCACTGCCTTTTGTTTAGCCTTCAGGTTGTTCTGCATTCCTGGAATCTCACAAGACCCATTATATCTAGGTAGTAAGTCCTCATATTCTGTTTTAGGGTCTGCCTGCACGATGGATATTCTGTATCCATCGTGAACCATCTTGTCATTGCCTCCTCTCTCTTCTATCTCTTCATTCTCTGAGGGATTGAACATTACCATGCCTTAGAATTGTCCTCCCAGTATTTCTAGGTTTAATTCCTGTGTTTTCCCTTCCAGCCACCCGAGTGAGTATATTCCAGCAATGTGATTTCCTCATACACTTTTCAATAGCTTTTTCTGCCTCCTTATGTGTCATAATGATCACCCCAGCTGGTGTGGTGGGAAGTTCCTTCTTACTCATCACAAACCCTTGCCCAATTTTACTCTCAGTGGTACTTTTTTGTTTTGGGTGTGGTTGTGGCTATATCTCCTGATTGGAATTCTGAAGATACTTGTGCCAAGATTCATTTAACTGTTATCACCGGTAGCAGTGCGTTTTTTCCACTGTGATCTCTTAACAAGTTTATTCTATCAACCACTATTGCTGTCGGTAACCCTCTCTCCCACAGCACCCACTTTGGTTCAAATGCGACCTTATTTTTAGTCTTTCACAATATTCACTCAGTTTGCTTCGTACTAATTGTGGTTCAACTTTATTACCATTTGTGCAGTCCGGTTTGCAATCAGACACTGTTACTGTTACACATGTACCTTGGGGATCAGGCTGTTCCATTAAGTTTTTTGATATTGGTCCTACCAAGCTGAGCTTCCAGAGAGCTTGAAGCTTATCGTCCCACTGTGTGTCAGGAAAACACTGTTTTAATTCTTCTAGTCCTTTCCACTCTGTTAGATGCCACAGTGTGTATTTAATTTGCTCTTCTGACTGATAAAATTCTCTGCCCTTCTCATTTCTACTATACTGTTTGTTTTAAAAATGGGTCCTAATTCCTTGTGTCTCTGCCAATAACTTCTTCTCTGCTTCAGTTAACCACTCTATCACTTCATTATTGTCTTTCTAGGTTATGGTGTCATTAGCTTAAACCTAATTCCCTTTTCTTTTTCCATCTATGTGTTCTAATTCCCTGTTAGTTTATAGGGACTCTCCTTTTTTTCTATTTGAATGTGCCTGTGCATGTCTAAATCGGTTTATGGCGGGGCTTCTTCTCCCCTCTCCTTTATGCACATTACTATGTTTGTGTGCTCTTTGCTTTACTTTGCTGGGTTCCACGATCCTTTGTGTGTGTGTCTGTGTGATTGTGTGTGTGTGCTGTTTAGATTTATGTGCCCATGTATAAGTGTGTCTTCAGTCTCTCGCTCACTCCACACAGCTCTCAGATCACTCTCTCATTTACTCAATTCCTTTTTCCTCCAGTCTCAATTTACTCAATCAATCTCATCCCTCCTTTTCTTTACTGCCGGCAGACTTTCACTAGATGACACACCCAGTTTACACATTCACATCAACATTTTTTCACAACAGCTTTTACGACAACCTATCAAGAATTCTCAAATGAGACAGCACTTTTAATTTCTCTTTCCCCTTGGGTCCCACCCTGACCTACCCAGACAGTGACTCACCGAGTCCAAGTACCACCTGTCCAAACCCTATAATCCTGGACAGGAATTTTCCTGTACTTTTTCTTAGCCTTTTCCGAGTACCACCTGTCCACACAAAGTATACACTTGGACAGGAATTTCTCCCATACTCCACCTGCAGGAATTTTATACCATCACAACCTTCAGATACCTATTTTACTCATTCTCATCTGATTTATTTCATTCTTAACATTTAGGCTTTCCACCCTTTGGTACGTTGTTGGCACGAGGATAAAATCCCTCGCCCTTACTGGACCATGGACCTTGACTCAATCACAGATTAAATTACAGACAAATACAGACTTAATAACAGGTGTCTGCTTACCTTTAATTAGATGTTCTGCGGCCTGTAACTGTGCAGAGCAAAGGGTCCAAGTTCAGGTTTCAGGTCCTTGTCAGTCTTTTTTACTTGAAAATCCTGTTTGTGACACTAATAATATGTTGGAACTCAGAGCTTCTTCTGAGTGCACATACACCGGTGAAAACAATTCACCTCTGCACCTGGTTATTTTCTTACCACATGCTCAATAATTCAGAGATCACTCATGCACATATGCTAAATGAATTCACAATACAATCAGATGAGAAGAAGTAGAAAATACCTGTTTTATTGGAGAAGATTAGCCAAGTATAGCAAGAAAATAAAAGAATCAGCTGGTCCTGGGGACTTATCAAAATTTTCTACCGCCAAAGCCAGTATTCAATTCAGAGATCAGCATTTCTCTCTGGGCTTACATCCTGTTTATACATTTTAGTGTGTTAAGGCCCACCCCTTGTTTTCTCCTTTGTTTGAGTTTTCCACTTTATTTTCTGCTCCAAAGCTGATACGAAGCACTTTCCATCATTTTTGTTTTCCCCTTATTTCCTCATCTGGTTTTAATTATGCCCCCTGCCATCTGGATGCGCCGTTTATGTGATCTCATCTGTCTCCACCTTTTCCTCATAACTATTTCCCTTTATTTTCTGGTTCACCTGCATGTGTCAAATAAAAATTATGGGCACTCCTCTGATAAATGCCCATTTCAGTGCTTTTCTTTTAATTTTTGCCTGCTTTGCTAGACCATTTTGATATCTTTATTTTCTCGCTTCCTGCAAATTCTCTTTTGACTTCTCATCTTTCAACTATGAGTAAGTAACTTCTTTTTCTCCTTCTCTTGTCTTTCTATATTATTATCCACCACTGAAACACCCCCTTCTGGGATGAGCCCTGTTCCCATCATCCCCTTGGACAGGCTGGTTGATCTGTGATTTTCCAATAAACTTTGTTATTGTAACATTTTGTCGCTATTATTTATTTATTTATTGGTGCACACCAGTTGATATATTATTAACTATGGTTTCTTATATACTGATACATTATTATAACTGCTAATTGGATTAACATATAGTCTATAGAGTACATGCTTTATTTTTATTGGTCTGCACACTATTTTACTTATATTGGCCCAATGTACCTTCTACACACTACTTCATGCAATATATATATATATATACACTAGCAGACACTCAGACTTAGTCTGTTTGTCTGTCCTCTGGCCTTGGCTCTGGATAGTCACTGACTGACTAGTCCTGTTCTTAGACAATGTGCTATGCTGCAAGAAATGAGAGTGGCACCTTCCCGAGTGGTATGGATAAAGTTACTCTTTGTAACCTTTGACTGACAGATGCTTATATAATTAACTCCAGCATGTATAACCATCTTAGAGAACCTGCACTTGCCTAAGAACTTGATAACCAAGATAACCTGCTATGACCGGTGCTCTGGCTCCCAGGATACACCTAACTAGTACTGCTGCTTTTAAAGGACTACCTAATTTCATGTGTCTAAAAATATAGCTTTCTATAACCAGAGCTCTTTCATGCTTCTTAGTGGGTGTCTCACTGAGAAGAGTAAACCTGTTCGACACGTGAGGTGTAGACGAGTGGTGCTCCCATGGGTAAGCCCCAGCATTATCTTTGGCTTCACAAGTATGCCGCCGAGTCATCACCCATTTGCCGCGCTGCGAGGGCTCTGATGACAAAAGAGGGGGTTACTATCTCTGTCTAAGGCACACAGACTTCCTGCTGCAGGAACAACGCTACTCTCACTAGCCCTCTCTAAAGTCTGGATGTGCACTATCACTACAGTCATTTAAAGAAAGAATAAATAAAATAAATAAACTGTTTCAAGAGAAAAAAATTAAAACAGCAAAATTAAAATAAAATCCCTGAAATTGGAGGGAAAAGCATAGGTTAAAACACAGACAAGCAGTTGCTGGTCAGCGATTCAAAAACAAGAACTGACATGACAGGGTACCTCACACACACACACACACGCACACACACACACTACATTGTAGGTCTGCACAAGTAATAAATCCAATGGTTGGTCTCTCTACAGCAGTCATCAGAAAACTTCTGAAGTTGGCTGGTCTCTGTGCAGTAGCTGAAGTCAGTTGTGTAGTGGATGAAGGAAAAAGGGGAGAGAATAGTTGCTTGTGGTGCTCCACTGTTACTGACCCCTGTGTCCAAAAACACAGTGCTTCAGGCACACATAATGTGGTTTTCTGGTGAGGTAGTCTACAATCCAGGACACAAAGGAGGCATCTACCTGCATCGCTGTCAGCTTCTCACCCAGGAGGGTCGCCTGATGGTATGAATGTACTGGAAAAGTAAAAAACCATGACCCTCACAGATTAGCAGGTAGATGATGGCATCCTTGACTCCGAGACGAGGCTGGTAAGTAAACTGAAGGGGCGTCCATATGTGGTCTATCCATGGGTCGGAGTTGATCCAGTATAATTTTCTTGAGGGTCTTCATGACATGCGATGTCAGTGCCGCTGGTCTGTTATCTTGGGGGCCACAGGGACATGGAATCTTCGGTACAGGAACAAGGCATGCCATCTTCAACTGCACAGGTACCCTCTGTAGACTCAGGCTTATCATGAAAATGTAATGTAAAACCCCACAGAGCTGGGGGACACAGGTTTTATGGACACGGAGGCTCAAGCCATTTGGTCCGCTACCTTGCCTGAGTGTAGTCTTCTCAGCTGTTTCACATCCTGATTATAGGTGGAGGTTACAGGTAGAGGATTGTCAGCTCCATCACAGGAGGTAGAGGTGCAGTAAGGAGAGGGAAGAAAATGGCAGGGAATTTCAGGTTTTCTCCTGATGAGTAAGAATCTGAGCAGTAGCTGCAGAGTCAAATATGTAAAAAAAAACTGATTTGTTGGCCCATTCCTCACCACCCTCACCTTCTCTGCTGTTGGAAGGCCTGCAACCAGTGATGGTCTTCATACCACTCCAAACATCTTATGTTGTTATGTCAGAGTTTCCACTCCAGTTTTCTCCTGTAATTGTCCTTATATTTGAGTTGACACTCAATAAACTTTAAATTGTTCTTACCTCCTTTCTGTTGCAATCCCTGAATGCACTCTTCTTGTTGGAAAGGAGGACTTTGATGTCTTTTGTCATCCACAGCTTGTTATTTGGGTAACAATAGACTGTCTGTGCTAGGACAATGGAATCAGTACAGAAATGTACATAATGTAAAATACACTCAGTGAGCTCATTAATGTTCTCACCATGGGGCTCACAGAGTGCTTGTCTGTATGTCACTTCTATGCCATCCTGTAATTTCTCCAAGGCCTCCTCCCACCATCTCCCAACAGTCCTTGTATTCACAGGCTGCCTCTTCACAAAAGGCACATAGCATGAAGAAAGATGAATTAAGATGTGGTCAGATCTCACTGCTGGGGTGGGGTGGGATGGTGCTGTTTCTTTAAACAGGTACTACCAGAAGTGATCAACACTTTATTAAATATAATTAATTATTTCCTTAGCACTGGCTATGTACCTAAATCCTTTAAACAGGCAGTTATTAAACCTCTGATTAAAAAACCCAACCTCAAACCATATCAGCTGTGCAACTATAGACCAATATCAAACCTCAATTTGGTCTCCAAAATCTTAGAAAAAGCTGTAGCACAGCAGTTATGTTCATATCTTTGTAGGAATAACATTCATGAAATGCACCAGTCAGGAAACGGCCCTCGCCTGGTTCAAATCTTTTTAACGGACCATAATCAGTTTGTAGATGTAAATTGTGATTCCTCTACATGTTCTACTGTCAAGTTTGGAGTTCCACAAGGTGCTTTTTTCTCTATACATGCTACCTTTGGTTAATATTATTTGAGAACATGGTATTAGCTTTCATTGGTATGCTAATGACACCCAGTTGTATATTTCAGCAAAGCCAGATGAGAGGCACCAGCTTAATAAAGTTGAGAATTGTGTAAAGGACATTAGACACTGGATGCTTATGTACTTCCGCTTACTAAACTCTGATAAGACAGAAGTACTACTACTCGGTTCACAGGCAGCTAAAAATAAGGTCTCTGAATATGTAATGAGTTTGGATGGTGTTTCAGTTTCTGATTGCTGAGTGCCCAATGTTTGCAGGGTGCCCTCATGTCTGTCTTTCTTCTGGTTTCTCTCTTTTTAGTTGTGCTGCCATAGTTAGTCATGCCGGAGTCCCTGCTTGCACCCAGCACTAATAA
>JBCNYG010000011.1:7076855-7088911 GCA_039654305.1 Porochilus rendahli | reverse complement strand
CCCGCCCTCGCCCAGAGTCGGCTGAGATGGGCGCCAGCCTCCCTGCGACCCTAATTAGGAATAAGCGGTTCAGAAAAATAAATGGATGAATGAATGAAATCAAATTCAGTTTCCATAACAGGATTACATTCACTGAAGATATTTTTAGAGAAACCCAAGTACAAATTTAAGCACAATATGCAACTTTAAACATTCTAATCTTTGACCTCTTTACACTACACAATTTTAGTCTTTTGCGAGCTGCGGTTTGGTGGACAACAAGCTTTCATGTGGAGCGGTCAATGCCAGTGTCTGCCAGAACTTCAAATGCTACTTTGTCACATATGTGACTTTGTTACCGTTTTACATAAAAACAAAATAGTATTCAGAGAAAATCTTGGCTGGGTAGTGAAGACAGTAAGAACTGTCTGTTCTTTCCTCTTTTTTTTTTTGAAAAAAAAAGAAAAAAAGAAATGTAGACCTCTCTAAACTGCATGTGCACATGGCTCACAGAATTTCTAAAAACCCATCTATGAAATGCAAAAAAAAAAAAGGAATATTAGGTTTACACTTTGGCCATGCCCGCTCACACAAACATATGCACAAGAAACTGAATTCTGATCTTCTGTGCACGAGAGCAGATGGATTTGATTTCCATCACAAAGAAAATCAAACATAATTGGACAGGACGAAGTGGATGAAACTGTGTTGTCAAATTTAAAATTGAAGTACTTGTTTGAGGAAGTGCTGTTGTATCCTGTATGTCATCTGTGAATATTGTGAAAACAAGCCCTACCGTGGGAAAAAGTGTAATTCAGTACATTCTGGAAGTGAGAGTGAAACCTGACACAATGGGTAGGAAAATGGAGCGCACAGGATTACTTTGCTTTCATTAATGCATCCACGGTGATTACACCTAAAAATCTTACTTCACCCAAAGTCTACCTCTAAATCTTACCAGAAATGTACTTTTAAATTAACATTCACAATTTGTGAATCCATAAGGGCAACAAACAAATGACAAAAATCTGTCAGAAAACCTTATAAGAGAATACTTTGCAGCTGTGTATTTAAACCAAAATATAATTAGCTTTCCTCTGACTGGCTAACATCTGGAATGGCGTCATCCACACCCACAAAAAAAGTCGTTACTGATAGTGATGCCATGGCCTTCATGGCCAACCCATGACCTTCAGCTTGATTTGGGTGCCAGATTGGATAAGGTCAGTTTTCTAAAAATAAATCGAGGGTGCAGGACGGGCAGGTCGAAGGCCCAGTTACTTTGGGGTCTGTAAAAATGGAGGGATTATGTGAGAAATTGAAGTAAATCATAAAAGGATAAGGTAATACTTTAATGAAACCCCCTTTAAAGCTCAAATTCTACCCTTCATGTTCACGGTTTCATTTCTTGATAGCTTTAATTGAAAGCCATTGTTGTGGTGAACAGGGGCAAAATTGTCCAAAAGTGACAAAGTAGCATTCTAGCATTCTGTACAGGTGGCTATGATTACTATTCCTAGTATGTGTATATACCCTGGTACATAAGTAAAGTCCATGGTAGCTTTTTTTTTTTTTTTTTTTTTTTTTTCAACCCCCCAGAAAACACGTAAACCAACATGTCATTACGAATTCTCAATAACATCCAGGCTCATTCAAGGCTGTGCATTTGGGAGCCTTTTGCCAGGTTAAATTTATTTTGCTCTCAAACAAATTAGGAAAATGTTTATTTGCTCTTGAGTGCCGAAAACAAGCTGAGTGCTCTTTTCATTTTCTGAAAGTAAAGTACCAATGTTTACTGTGTGAAGGTGCAATTGTACACACTGCATATACATAAGCATTTACTGAGTACATCATCTTAATCACTAGTCCCTACACACTGCATGAGGTATGAACTAAACTCAGAAGGGTTTTGTATTGACTGTGTGTATGTTTATAAGTGTGTGTGTGTGTGTGTGTGTGTGAGAGAGAGAGAGGGGAACCCACCCCAATGGCAAAAATCTGACGATATAATAAAAAGGTTGGTGGGATCAGCGAGGTATTTACTGAGCAGCTTGCCATATTCCTGCTCCTTAGATTCACTCAGAGCTCCCACCAGCACCGGAACAATGCTGAACTCGTCTTTGCAGCTGTGGTTTAGAAAAAAAAACAACAAAAAACATTAATTACTTCATGATGAATTTATATGGATTATACACTCAACATCCTCTTTGATCAAACACCTGTACATTTGCTCACTAAAGTGCTTATTCAGGCCACCAATCATGTGGCAGCAGCACAATCCATAAAATCATGCACATTATTCACATCAAACATGAAAATGTGGGAAAATGTGATCCATGTAACTTGAAGTGTGTTATGGTTGTTGGTAGCAGATATACTGATTTAAGCATATCAGGAATTGTAATTTCTTGGGATTTTCACAGACAGCGATTTTTTTCGTTTCCTGGAGTTTAAGCAGAAAGGCTAAACAAACAAAAAATTGAGTGACATTCTGCAGACAGCCAGACTGGTTTGAGGTGCCAGAAATGTTCTAGAAACTCAAATCCCTCTATAACCATGATGAGCAGAAAAGCACTTAAGCTTGTCCAAAACAAGGAGCCTTGCAGTGAAAGGGCTACAACAGCAGAACACCACTTCAAATCCCACTGCTGTCAGCCAAAATAAAAGAAACTGAAGCTACCGTGGGTAAACACTCACTGAAAATGGAGTATACTTTTTAAATCATATTCTCTGAATTCTCCTCCTTCCTCCTGACTTAACTGTCTTGTGTGGTCATGCATGCCAGAATATCAGTGCGTCATTTGTGTTTCAGAATTGCTGCCCTGTGCCCTGTTACGAAAGTCAAGACTATCTTCTAAAGTATAAGCATCCATGTAATTGCACAACTTACACCATGCATCAGCTAATTGAAATCACATTACATTAGCACTTTCTTGCTAATGTAATGTAACTAATGTAACTTTTTTTTAATCATCAAGTGCACATATGAGCAGGTACACTGGTGTTTAAATTAGAGTGGATAGCAAGTGTGTAACTCTGGGATGTTTTCAAAATATGGTGACAAACCTATTCGTACACTTTTCAAGAATGATAATGCGATACAATTTTAATCTCACAGTAGTAAGGCATAAATACGCAACCAATCACATTTTATAATAATGATCATTAGAGTCTGTTTATTTGCACATAAAAGAAAATTTCTTCTGAATGTGAAAAAAAGAATGTAGTTGTGGTTATTTGTTTGTTTATTTATTTTTATTTAAAGATTTCTTAACTGTGCACCAGTACTACGCCCAATAAACTATTAAAAATCAAACCAATATAAATATCTATAATATAATTTTATCCCTGTAATGCTAGTTTGGGATGATACTGACTCCATTTTGGATGAAATCCTTTGATAGGAATTTGTTACTGGTACTACGGCCTTTGTTTAACACACCTGTGTCAATAACTAACACTAATGACTATGCTTTAGTGTCTCATTTACTATCATTACTAAACATGTGTTTGCATGATTTAATGTTATCAATGATTTTAAATGAATCCATTTTATTACATTTTACAGGTAGTAAGGGCATTTCTGTTTGGAGTTTGATTATTCTTCCTGTGCTTTCATGGGGGTCCCCCAGGCACTCTGGATGTGATTGTGTTGCCGCTTAACAGCCATAAAATCAATCCTTAAATAATCGTGTCTGATCAGCATTTGATATTGCATTGTGGTTTTTTTTAATTGCATTTTGCATGTCACTATGTTCTTTCTACACAACAATTCAATTAAAAATGCAAACCTCTCATTAAGTCTGGGCTTTTTAACATCACTTCCATGTTCAGTTAATATTTAGAATAGTGCTGCCACTAATGCATGGAAGCTATATAGCATGTTACATCAACAGGCAGGAAAGTTCCATGCAGTTTTATGGGTAAAAACTAAATTCAAAATTGTAATCTTTAAAAGTCAACAAATAAAATGCTGCATTTTGACGATGACTCTTCTCTGTATTGTTCTTATAGAGATAGAAGAGTTTTATAAGGGGAAAGGCTCTGTAATTATGGGCTTCCAGAAAAATGTTTCTCAAAGCAATTCTCAAAAAAGAATTTATGAATGGATTAGGTCCTACTCTGCTACATTTAGAACTAAAAGTGGATTTGATATCTTTAGGAAACATCAAGGTAAAATTAGATTTAGAATCAAGTCAAACTGCCAATAACTAATAAATGTGACCCACTCCAGCATAATACAGATTTAGTAGGAAACGTGACATACTGAGATGTTCATATACAGTTTATACCCCCCTCGGCTTTTTACCTATGTTGTTACATTACAACCTGTAACCTAAATGTTTTTCAATGAACAATGAATTTATGATAGATCTGTACAAAATAATCTAAATAGGTGAAGTGAAATGAGAAAAATATTTATATAAAAAAAAATAATAATAAAAATCTGAAAATTGGCATGTGCATATGTATTCGACCCCTTTGTTATAAAGCCCCTCCAAAAGTTCTGGTGTAACCAATCACCTTTAGAAATCACATAATTAGTGAAATGAAGTCCACCTGTGTGCAATCTAAGTGTCACATGATCTGTCAGTATGAACACGCCTTTTCTGAAAGGCCCCAGAGGCTGCAACACAACTAAGCAAGAAGCATCAAACCATGAAGGCCAAGGAGCTTTCCAAGCAAGTCAGGGACAAAGTTGTTAAGAAGTACAAGTCAGGGTTGGGTTATAAAAGAAATGTTTAAATATTTGATGATTCCCCGGAGCACCATCAAATCCATCATCTTCAAATGAAAAGAACATGAACACCACAACAAACCTACCAAGAGAGGGCCACCCACCACAACTCACAGACTGGGCAGAGAGGCAGCACAGAGACAAAAGGTAACCTTGAAGGAGCTGCAAAGTTCCACAGCAGAGACTGGTGTATCTGTGCATGGAACCACAATAAGCCGTACACTCCATAGAGCTGGGCTTTATAGAAGAGTGGCAAAAAAAAAAGCCATTACTTAGTGTTAGAAATAGAAGGCACGTTTTGAGTTTGCCAAAAGGCATATGGACGACTCCCCAAATGTATGGAGGAAGCTGCTCTGGTCAGATGAGACTAAAATTTTACTTTTCCGCCACCTAGGAAAACGCTATGTCTTGTGCAAGTTGAACACATCCCGTCACCCCAAGAACACCATCCCCACAGTGTAACATGGTGGTTGCAGCAGCATGCTGTGGGGATGTTTTTCAGCAGCAGGGAAATTGATTCGAGTCAAGGGAAAGATGGATGGTGCTTAATATAGCGATTTTCTTGAGCAACACCTGTTTCAGTCTGCCTGTGATTTAAGACTGGGACGAAGGTTTACCTTCCAGCAGGACAATGACCCGAAGGATACTGCTAAAGCAACACTCAAGTGGTTTAAGGGGAAATATTTAAATGTGTTGGAACGGCCTAGTCAAAGCCCAGACCTCAATCCAATTGATAGATTGTGTTTATGGATATTTGAACTTGGTCATGTGGAAGATTATGCTTTGAAGGATGCATTTTTGGCGATATCACATTTTCGTCCAGATAAGCCATTTTCACTTACTTTGGTTTAAAACACTACCTTCTGACTTAATCTGTATTATGCTGGAGCTGGTCACAAATGGTGATTGCCATTAATCCTACTTTTCAGTGTGGTATTAAACATACAGCTATGTAGTAGTATACATTACTACACATATTTTGATAACCTTATTTAATGTACCAGTAAGACGGCTAGGAAGGTTTATGATGGCAAACCACGCAATCTGTACCTTTCCATTGCTTTGGCAGTATAAGGCAGATGCATCTCAATGCTGTGCTCATCTTCATCTGTTTGCAGAGTCATCCTCTCAAACATGCCTGTTTTCCAGAGATCAGCATACACTAAAAGGGAGGAAATACAAACACAAAGAGTGGAATCATTCTACGTCAACTCAACCAAAGACACCCCACCCCCACGTAAATAGTTTGATTTGAATGAAACACTGCCCACTGCAAGCTACATACACTGGCAGTAACTAAGGTCAAATATTTGAACCCAGTCATGATTAACCCGCAGATTTGGCCTTCTTTAGGGTGGTTGGGTTCATTTGAACAAAAGTGCCTAAATTCTGGAGAGAGTTTGACAGCCTGTGATTTGGATTTGCAAAACTGGCCAACAAATACTTTTTATTTTGCCATTAGCATGTTAGACCTTAGACTCGTGTCTTATGGCACAGAAAATGGTAACGTGTCGCTTTTGATATAAAATCTCACTCAAAAAGAAAAAAAAAAGAACACACCAATTTGCTTCACTGTGATTTGGTCATTTTCTAGATCACATTACAGTTAAACCAAACATACATACTGCATGCACAATTATTAAGCAAGTTGTTTTTTTGACTCATTTGATATTTTAACAACTACAGCTCTCTCACTCAATCCAAATGGTAATAAAGTGGAGGTCTTTGATGCAAGTGATGAAGCGTATTGTCCTGCATAAAAATCATGGTCTTCTTGAAAGATGCAGCTTTTTTTCGTTACCACTGCTTGAGGAAAGTGTCCTCTAAAAACTGGCAGTAGTTCTGGGAGTTGATTTTAAGTCCTTTTTCAACCCGAAAAGGTCCAACTAGCAACTCATTTTTTATGATACCAGCCCATACCAGAACCCCACCTCCACCTTGGCGTCTGAATTGAAGTCGAGCTTTGTGCCCACCACTGATCCAGCCACGGGCCCATCCATCTGGTCTGTCGAGTCACTCTTGATTCCATCCGTCCATAAAACCTTTGAGAGATCAGTGTTCATGTGCTTCTTGGTCCAGTCTTTACTTTTTAACTTATATGTCTATTTACCTTATGTCTTATAGGTGGTCACATTTCAGCCTTCTTTACCCTGGTCATGTCTCTGAGCACTGAACACCTTGTACTTCAGGGTACTCCAGGTAGGTTGCAGTTCTGGAATATGCAGCACTGGAGGACACTCGATTTTTCGTAAATCTCTGGAAGTTAATTTGTGTCTTTTTTCTCTCAATACTTTCTTTCGACCCTATTGATCTTTCGCAAGAAAACATTAGATAGTTCTATGATCAGCATCAGAATACTTTCTGCCTAATAGTCTGCCTAATAATTTTGCACACCGTGATATAGGGTGTTAACCTTCTTAGGCCAGGCCCTTGAACTTGGAGTTGGGAAATATGCATAAAAATGATATGGTCAAAATACTGTGCACACAGTGTGTGTATATATATACACACACACACATACACACACATCTACACACATTAGATGTACTATTACTAGTACAGTTCTAATGTAGGGTCTGGTTTTGTCATGTTTGTAAGGCTAATTAATAAATAACGCTAATGTTAGATGCTTGTGATTAATTCCGGACAGAGCATAGAAATAAGACTTACCAGACAATGTTGTTGGCACGATTTTCATGGTCATCATTTGCATATTTGTGGGCTTGACCGGGGGTTCCGTGTTGTTAGCAACTGCAACCTGTGGAGGAGCTACCGGCTTGAACTGATAAGGCTCTATAAACGGAGCCTGTAAATTGTTTAATCCCCCATCAACACTTTCATCACTGTCCGATGTAAGTAAGTTAGGGGCTGAATAATTTTTTAAGTCCTCACTCTGATCTCTAAAAGACTCGTCTGAAGGGAATGGAGAAGCTTCTCTATCACTGGCGGCCATTTTACTGCAGTGAAGCTAGTCTGTTGTTTCTGGAATCTACATCACATCATCACGTGACCAACTTCGGCTCCGATGTGAGCGTACACGGGAATGCTCGGAAAACACTGAAGTTTCTCATCTGGCTTTAATAACCACAGTGTGTATTGGTCAAAAAAGCCATGGATGTATTCATATATGCTGCCCGAACAATTCACGTGATTTTGCATTGTTAAATAAGACATGTCCTTTAAGAAGTGTTTAATCCCAGAGGCCAATGTGAATTAGGGAAAATAAATAACAGGGCAGTGTGTGCATGGGGATAAGAAAATGTACCCAACAATAGAGGTAACTTGGAATATAAATGCACAAAGGAACTTGCTGAATGCTGGATTGGTGAAGGCACTGCCAACAGCTATGGTCTTGGGAGGGAACATGCCAGTACTGTCTGTTGATATTATCCAATGGGGAAAATTCAGTGGTGCAAATTTCATATCCTATCTTAACAATGCTCCTAACTAAAGCAGGTATGCAGCCACTACCAGACTTCTGAGATAGTCTGTGCCAGGGCAGGACCAAAGTGCCCAGAAAGTCATGCCGACAGCGGCGCCTAGAAAAGCACTTGAGTTCTCTGGTATCTAAGGCTGATATGTCTGGGCTTGATGTGGGGGAATGAGAGGTTCCTGAGAACATTGGGGCATTACAATGTTCAGACCTGTCATTGAAAACATTGTTTGAAAAAGCATGTTCTGTGGAGCATGATGGGGAACGGTGGAGAATAGTATCTTGTCTGTAGAGGGGGAAATTGTTAAACGTTTGGTTATGCCCACTGCATGCAGACCCTTGTTCCTTCACCTAGCACACACCACCCCATGGGCCAGACACCTAGCTCTACAAAAAACTTGCTTTAGGATAAATTCCCGGTTTCACTGGCCTCCCTTCTACACTGATGTTCAAACATATTACACTATATGTCAGAAAACAGGTGCTCTGCACAGGTCTGACAGAGCTGTGCTGCATCCATTGCTGGTGATCTCCACACCCTTCCAACACATGATGGACATCATGGGTCCCTAATCCAAAATCATCAGTGCCCTTGTTCAGCTGTTCTCCGGAGTCGGATTCCCGGAGGAGATCCTGACCGACCAGGGAACCATTTTCCCTTTGCATCGGCAACTGTGCATCTGGGCAATCCGCACAAGTCCCTACCACCCACAGACAGACAGACAGGCTCGTGGAGCGGTTCAACCAAACACTCAAAAACATGCTAAGGTGGTTTGTAGCAGACACAGGCAAAGACTGGGATAAGTGGCTTCTGTTTGTGCTCTTTGCTTACAGCAAGATACCCCAGGCATCTACAGGTTTCTCCCCGTTTGAGCTGGTATATGGTTGGCTAGTCCATGGGCCGTTGGACCTCCTGCAAATGACATGGGAGGGGGACAAAGCAACTTCATCAGAGACAGGTATCGTGTAGTAAGTCCTGCAGATGAGCGACTGGCTTGAGAAGTACCGGGAGGAGGCTGCAGAGAACTGGCAGACGGCACAGAGGGCCCAGAAGAAGTGGTATGACCAGTATGCCAGACACCATGGGTACCAGCCCGGGCAGAAGGTCCTTTTTTCCTGTTGTCGACCAGCAAGCTTCTGGCTAAATGGCAGGGGCCATACCTCATAACCTGAAAGATGGGTGCAGTTACCTATGTGGTATATCGTCCTGATAAAGGCAAGGGGAAACAGGTATACCACATTGATTTGATGAAAGAGTGGAAGGAGAGGCCAACAGCTGAGACAAAGGTGATAGTGGTGTGGAAGATCAATGGAGATGGGGAAAATGATGGCAGCCTGGAGGCCTGGCAATAGCAAAGTGATATGAGCTTGGAATATCTTGAGAATAGCCAGAAAGGTGAGCTCCAGAGGTCTTCACAGAAATTAAAGCTCTATTCCAGCAGAGGCCTGGGTGTAGTGAGGTGCTGCAGCATTAAACTCGTCTTAAGGAACTCAAACACCTATACAACAGCGGTTGTATCGAGAGCCAGGTGCTAGGACTGAAAACAATAATCCAGACAATGAATGAGCTAGGGGTCCTCGAGACGTCAACCAGTGAGTTAAGCAACTTGATCGTCATTGTTCCAAAGAAACACGGGTCCCTCAGGGTGTGCATGGACTTCCTAAAGCTCAGTGCCGTATACCTTTTAAACATATATCTTCTGCTCCGTATAGATGACCTTCTTGTGAATGCTGGGAAGGCTAACTTTATTTCAACCCTCAACCTCTGTAAGGGGTATTGGCAAGTGTCACTAGACGAGAAGTCACGGGAGTACAAAGCATTCAGGGCCTCCATGGGTTCGTATCAGTTTACGGGCATGCTGTCTCATGGACGGTGTACTGCAGGGCTGGGAAGATTGCTGTGTGGCTTACCTAGATGATGTGGTCATCTTCAGCAGATCCTGGGAGGGCCTTTACAGGCTTCTTCAGCGAATTCAGTAGGAAGGCTGACACTGAACATTCAAAAATGTCTGTCAGTCAAGGTCTGAGTCCAAATTTTTGAGTTCCCTGGTTGGCCAAGGAGAAGTCCGGCCTCAGGGGCAAAGTCGAGCAGTCAAGAACAGGCGGTGTCCTAGGAAGCCATGCACTAAGAAACAGGTACTGATGGTTTATCTCCAACTTTGCCACCATTGCAGCATCCCTGACAGAAATCACCAGCAAGGCCATCAGAAACCCAATTACATGGATCGATGAATGTAAAATAGTTATCACAACCCTCAAGAAGCATCTGTGTGTCCCCAGTGCTCTAAAGTCCTGACTTTGAGGAGCATTTTCTGGTCAAGCTAGATGCCTCAGCTATGGGTATTGGGCGGTGCTGGCACAGGGGAAGCCAGAAGTAGAGCCGCATATCCTATACCTAAGTCGGAAGCTGCTGCCTAGGGAACAGAGGTACTCTACAATTGACAAAGAGTGCCTCGCTATAAAGTGGGCCTTGGACAGTCTCAGGTATTACCTTCTTGGGAGAGAGTTTGATCTAGAAAATGACCACTGTGCACTGAATTGGATTCAAACAATGAAGAATCACAATGCACGGGTGACAAGTTGGTATCTGGCACTACAACCCTACAAAGTCATCATCTGCTATAAGGCAGGAAGGAAGAATCTTATGGCTGATTACCTTTCAGATTGTCAACTTCAGATTGGCAATTCAGAAGAGGAGGGAGGTAGCTTGACAGGGCTCTGTCCTGGGTCATGAGTGGCACCCATACATCACATACATGTAACTACATAACCCATACACTGCTTGTTTGTCTGTGATTATAGTTACCTTTCTTCATACATTTCAACCAAACACACAGTTAACTAAGTTAGTGCCCAGGTTCCGAAGGTGCACACTGAGAGCGAACGGGATATTACCCGGTTTCGTACATGCAAACCCTCCTTATTCAAACTCATAATTCTACTGTTGTAAAACTCCTTACAAACACATACACATTCACATTGAAATGTTTCTGTTTCTCATCATTTTATTGTACTAATCATTTATTCAAGTGCTCATTTGTGTTGTTGGCTGTTGTGGCGTCTCTCTCCGTCTTATCTGTTTGTTTGTTTGTGGTTGTGTGCAGTAGGCGAATACTTCCAGGAAAGAAGGGCCAAACCGTGCACTAAAAAACGTATTGGATTTGATTTGTGCACATGTGTGGTGAGCAGGTAGAACGTACCATATCATGGGGATAGCGGTTGATCTCAAAGACAAGTTAAGATAAAAGTTACAGATACAAAGAAAATTGATTGGGTCTTTGTGTGATTGTGTAGGTGTACAATCATTTTTATTATTCTAAGGGAGAGCGATTCTTTGGGTCGTGACCGAAAGAACAAGGTCGCGAATACAAGCGGGTAAAATGAGCTTCCTTTGCAGGGTGGCAGGGCTCTCCCTTAGAGATAGGGTCAGAAGTTCTGTCATCCAGGAGGAGCTCGGAGTGGAACTGCTGCTCCTTCGCGTTGAGAGGAGCCAGTTGAGGTGGCTCGGGCATCTAATTAGAATCGGGGCTGACCCAGAACACTCTGGAGGCACTAGGTCTCTCGGCTGGTCTGGGAACGCCTTTTCATTCCCCTGAAGAGCTGAAGGAAGTGGCTGAGGAGAGGGACGTCTGGACCTCATTGCTTAGGCCGCTGCCCCTGCAATCCGACCCTGGAAGAAATGGATGAAGATGAAGTAACATTTATTGCTTGGACAATCATTTTCTCTTTTGCAACTCACTTATATGCAGTCTGTGGCAGAGCCATTTTTTGTGTGTGGGAGTGTGTTTTGGGCATCTGAACCCCTGCATGGCCAATCCAGCTCACAGTGTGTGTGTGTGTGTTTGTGTGTGTGTGTGTGTGTGTGTGTGTGTGTGTGTGAAAGACGACTTCTAAATCACTTTTCTA
>JBCNYG010000011.1:7056093-7070253 GCA_039654305.1 Porochilus rendahli | reverse complement strand
ATAATCTGGTAAACTCACGTAATAAAAGGGTCCACTTGCTTGTAGGCATGTGCTGCACAAGCACCACAATAAGTATAACCAGCATGCCTGCAAAAACAAATAGTGGGATGGGTAAGTTTTATCAGTAAAAATTTCAGTGCCAATTTATATGTCCATTAATG
The DNA here is from genome assembly GCA_039654305.1 of Porochilus rendahli. Lineage (NCBI taxonomy): Eukaryota > Metazoa > Chordata > Actinopteri > Siluriformes > Plotosidae > Porochilus > Porochilus rendahli. The sequence continues at coordinate 7,070,092 of JBCNYG010000011.1, read as the reverse complement.
GCAAGAGTAAAGCTACAAAAAGGTCATTTTACATAATCCGGGTTAAGAACCACTTTGCAAAATGAATGCAGGACAAATCTGATCAGAAATTAGAGCAACTTATAATTTATAATACTCCACTTTCATAAATGCATACAATCACATACGGGGCTATAATGGCTCTAGCAGGTCCTAATGTAGATTGTGCTTGAGATAACCAGCCCTCTAGCTGTGCATTCAGCTGAGATCCTAAAGAAATGGAAAGAAAGACAGAAATATTCATTAAACAGAAAGGGTCCACCAAACGTTCAATTCTGAACTATGACTTAAAGTGCATTATATTAAAAAGAGTGCCTAGATAACCTTCTCAATGCCAATTTCCTGAATTATAAATGTAAGCCTATAAACTACCTTACTAAACAATTTTTTTTGTCATTAACTAACAGGTAATTTGGTTAATAAATAGACTGAATAAATTAATAAGTTGAGTAAATACTAGTAATCAGAAGTATGATCCAGGGATACAATGGCGTAACGTGTGAAAAAAAAAAACAACAACAAAAAAAAAACAAAACAAAAAAAAAACTAGTATACGTGTCATGACAAATAAACTCCAATCGATGACTTCAGCGCTTTTACCATCGCTTGTTGCTATGTATGTTCAAACTGTTGACTTCAGTTGTTAGCTTGGCCCCACTAACTCATAAAAAGAAAAAGTAGAATTAATTTAATGATGTAATCAAAATATACTATTTTTGATTATGTCATACTAATTAGTATAAACACCAATAAACACTTTAATCTGCTTTTCCCCAAATTGAAATCAGGTGTGTGTGTGTAGTCAGGCAAAACAAGTTCGGCAGTGAGCTTGGAGCAGAAGCTTACTTCCACGGTGGTTTAGTGTGCCAGAGAGGATTCATTTTCTGGACCAGCGGTGTCGTATCCCGTTCCTGGTGATCTACCTTCCTAAAGATTTTAACTCCAACCCTAATGGGACCCATCTGACAAATTTTCGCTTCAAGTCTTAAGTCTTGATTAGATGATTGAACGATCAGGTGGGCATAAATAGGGCTGGGGTGAAGGTAGATCACCTGGAACAGGATTGGGCACTTCTGTACACTTTAAAGCATCACCCCAAATACTAATGTGTCAAACACATTTAGACTGAAAAAGAAATAGCTGTTCTGCATAATAAAGCCGCGTGTGTAGTTCTAAACCACCACTGCTTGAGAAATAAGTAAGAGACACCACCAAAACAAACAGACTTATGGGGGATCAGTTGTGTTTGGGACTCAACGTGGTTAAACTTGGTATTAAATGAAAGGCCATGTTATGATAAACTGAAAATCAACCATACACCATAATCCTCCTCCACCAAACTTTACACGTGGCACAATGCAGTCAGACAAGTACCATTCTCCTGACAACCGCCAAACTCCAGAGAACGTGTCTCCTCTGCTCAAGACTCCAGTGGGGGAGTGCTTTACACATCTGCATCCGATGCTTTGCACTGCGCTTGGTGATGTACGGCTTGGATGCAGCAGCTTGGCCAAGGAAACCCATTCCATCAAGCTGTCTACGCACCGTTTCTGAACTAATCTGAAGGACACATGAAGTTTGGAGGACTGTAGCGATTGACTCTGCTGAAAGCTGCGCACTATGCACCTAAGCATCCACTGACCCGCTGTGTAATATTACATGGCCTGTTGACTGTGGAAATTTTTAGTAGCAATTTCACAACTGGATGTTGCACAGGTCGCATCCTATCACGGTACCACACTGGAATTCACTGAGCTCCTGAGGAAGACTCATTCTTTCACAAGTGTTAGAAGCAGTCTGCGGACGCTGGACTTTAAAGTGAACTACGGCACTACGGCAAGTCTCAAGGTGATTTAAACTTCAACTTTTAGCACTGAATCTTGACCTCAATCATGCTTCTGATCTAAAATACTACAGTTATATAAATATACCATAAAATGTGAAACACTGAAAATCAGTATACACTACACGGGAAAAGTGTAATCTCTTTGGTACACTATCTAGGGATCAAAACAATATTATACTGCGTGAATAGTTCTTAAACCAAAACAGCAGACACTCATGGTTTTTCAGTGTTACTTTGAGGAAGTGGCGTCATCTATGACTTTTAAAAAAAGGGAGGGGAAATAAACCATAACACTTGTTTTAGTTTGCTTATCTTGAGTTTCCTCTGTGTTCATTCAGATGATAAAGGAGTTTAAAAACACACCATTACAGAGTGCAGTTTACGGGGTTTCCACTTAGTATATACTAAAACTCTGAGCTTAAAAAGGTGCTTAAGATGTTCCTGTGTAGTATATGTTAAAACAACTATTTTTGCCACACTAGCCTCAAAAAGCAGCGCTTGCTGAAACATAGTGCTTACATTGTCCTGAGAGCACACTTTGGAACCTATGCAATCACACACTCAGCTCGTTGATGCCACCAGCACCTGCTTTCACATTGCGCACCTGCTTTCCTTGCTTGAGTTAAACTCTGGTTTCTGTTAGTCTTTTTTTCTTCTTCCACAAATACTGGAAGAGCAAGGCCAATAAATAAGAGATCAAAAGAGGAGTCGAGGTCAGAGATTCAGGTTTTAGTCCGTGGTAATAATATCTGGATATATTAAACATAGAAAATACCATTTTTATCAAAACACCCAGTTGTCCCAAGTGAACTAAAATATATATATATATATATATATGTATATTTTTTTTATGATTTCATCTCAAGTAAAGTCAAAAACACAGCCTACGACCCACAGACTCTACTAGATTTCTCATCACTTTATTCACGATACCTTTCCAGGCTTTTACCACAACAGCTTTGATTGTTAGTTTTATGGGGTTTGTCCCTTCAGTCTTCCTTTCTGAAGAAATGCATGTTCGGTTTAATTAAGATCAGGTGACTGACACCACCCCAACCCCCATTGTTGGGGTAACAGGGTCTTTTGAATAATTGTCCTGCTGCATAAGAAATGTTCCTCATAGTTTGGAAGCATTTCATTGGCAGAACAGTATGTTTTACACAGCATTACCCAGCATCCACCATGCTTCACAGTTAAGCTTGTATGTTTAGAAAATAAACTGATGCCTTCTTTGTCCATACTTTAGCCTTTCTGTCTTTGGTTGAGACTATGCTTTGTCTCATCAGTCCAAAAAACTTTTTTCCCCAAACAATTGTGGCCCATCTGTTTTTTTTTTTTAGATCTCTACTGCTGAGTGGTTTTCTCCTTACTAAATAGCAATTATACCACTGGTTTCCAGGCCTACTTTAGCCGTACGGAAACACACGGTGGAGTCCTGGACAATTCTGGTGAAGGTGGGGTGCATCTTGACCACCTCACCCAGCTAAGCGCTCTTTACAGCGAACAGCATCTGGTCTGTTCTGCGTACTCTTAAAACATGAAAGTACACCCCAAGAAAAACTAACTAAAATGAGATTTCTATATTCGTTAGTTACAAATCTTAACTAAGACACTGAGGCAGGTTCAGTGAGCTTTGTGCCAGCTAACAGCTCCAGGTAGCTAACGGCATCTGTTCTTTTAGCTCTACTCATTCAGAAACAAAAGTGAACAGCACTCCCTGTAGGTGCTGATGTACTATACTACAGAAAACACAAGAAAAACAAACTAAAATAAGATTTCTAACAGAGGTTTCATCTTGATAATAACACTGAAGTCTGAAGTTTTGATTTAAGCATTATCCACTTATAATTATTATTTCACTTATTTTTTAATCCAGAGATAGAGGACCAATCAGACTGCACCGTCCCATGTGACATATACTAACGTTTATTAGTACGTAATACACTGAAACAGCTCAATATGACTGGTGTGATTAATATTAAAGAGTAAGCAACATGGCCTAAAAATAAAATCTCAGATTTTTTTTAACCTACACGACTCCATTTTTTTATGTAAGGACATTGTTAAAATAAGTTCCAGAATTGGTTTTCTAATCTGAAATTGTTGCTGGCGTTGATCAGTGGCTTCTCAGTGCACTTTCCCCTTGATCAATGTAATGTAAACCTAAGTCGCCAAATATGAAAAACACAAAACAAATATTTGTAACTTGTAAGGAATGACAAGACATTAGGTGCTTTTATAATTTACTTTAATGTGTTTATTTGTTTTACTCATTTAGCTAGCAAGGAAAGGCCTGGCATGTTACACGTGTGGATACTTTTTGCAGTCAATTTTATTAAGCATCGAAATGAAAAAAATTTTTTTTTAAACCGATGAACATGTTGACACTGTATCTTTAGAGATGTAACAGCCACGGCCTCTAATGCCTTTCCACCAGGATCTCTCGTCATCACATGGGGTACTATTTGAAGAGGATGTAAATATCTAATTTTAGCAGGCATCACCTTACAGACAAGCTTTACAGCGGACAGTGGTTTGCGCTATCGGACTTCTCATAGATAAGCCCTTTCCAAATTACAAAAGGAGGCGCTGTCAGTTTTCAAGACGAAATCATGTTGATGGTTGTTCTTCCACCATGATACTGTGTTAAAGGGTGGGGACTAGTCGCTTTTCCGTTTCTAAAAAAATGGGGGAAATAAAAGTCTGGGGCAGGGACGCCAGTGCCATACAAAATGTAGATACCCACTGAATTAAAAAAATTATAAATAAGGGATCAAATCTTATGCAGTAGTGGCTCAATGGTTAAGGCTCTGGGTTACTGATTGGATGGTTATGGGCTCAAGTCTCATTACCACCAAGCTGCCATTGTTGAGCCCTTGAGCAAGGCTGTTAACTCTCAACTATTCAGTTGTATAACAGCATAAAAATATAAGTTGCTTTGACTGATGGAATCTGCCAAATGCCATAAAGGTTAAAAAAAGGTAAATAAATAATCGGCTTTAAAGTGAATTGAAGTTGTCATTTAATCCAAAAATCCCAAAGTGGATAATGCTCAACTGGAAATCACAGACACTCATGGCTTACTACTGTCACTGATTCAACCAAATGCCATCCCTAAAAATATACCACAAAAGCTACACAATATGATCACATGTTTAAAGGTAAAAAAGCACCATATTCAACCTGTGAATGTGTTTGAGATACCAGTGACTGCAGTTACACGTACATTTCTGTACAAACCTGAGTGCTTCAATATGCTGTTTATCATAGTATGGTTTGCACAGCAAAAAAAAAACCTTACACAAGTGTCGAACAAAATGTTACCTTTGTGCAAGATGTGACAGCTGACTACAGTACTGCTAGCTTTGAGATGAACCAAACAAGCTGTTATCTCACAGCCAGTCCAGAATTCCCTCAAGCCAATACAGCTCGAACCTTTTCAATAGTATTAAGCAGGTTTGGAGAAATTCAGCCAACAGTCAATAAAAAAACCCCGAGTCAGAAAAACACTGCTCAGCAAACTCTTAAGATTCTTCTAAACTACAACAGCCAGCCTGCTTTTGGTCATCCTTACATGGACTGGTTGCGTCGTGAAAACCAGCGAAAGGTTCACCACAAACTATTTAGGGAAAAAAAAAAAAAAGTACAATTAAAATCTCACTGCTGTCTTGGAAAAAAATAAATAAAATCATTAAAAAACAAGGACATGTGGAAGAAACAGATTCCTTGGCTAGCAGAATGTTAGATACTTCTAAATCACATTCTGTCATCTATTTAGGTGACTTGTTACACCAAGTTACATTCAAGTTATTTGTTAGCCCCGGAACAGCTGCAAGTTCCTCAGTCCAGCTCAGACTATTAAATCTGACCTACGTGCATGTGAATGGAGCTCATCTTTTGCCGTAACAATATAAAAATTCATAAAAAGATAAAAAAAAATAAAAATAGTGATTTTCTTTTTGGCTCATGCTTCAGTGTGAACGTACTAAAATAATTTCTCTCCTAAGGCTGATAAATCTCCTAAGGCTCGGTGGATGTCACTGAATTGAATAATCCCAATCAGCCCCAAACTAGCCGTAAACACAGGGATGAAAACTGGGCATATGATTTTTAGTGTGCATTGGCTAAACCTATATTCTAGTCATGCCAATAGTCTTGTATTCATGTTGACTAATCCGTTTTGTAAATTGATCATAATCACGTAATTATTTGTGGTGTAAGACAATACACATTATTATAAGGATTTTTGTAAAGGTCTACATCAACACGCATCCCTAAGACAAGCATCTACAACTGATTTACATTTAATAAGGATAAACGGGGTTTTTTTTTTTTTTGGGGTACGATTAATGTTGCCTTCCTCGTTAGACACCCTACTTGTTCGGCCTGGCTGCTAGTGAGAACATGTGCAATGAAAACTAATCAATTAAAAGCAATGAGTAGAAAAACCAATGGGCAATTTCATTAGTTAGATCAGGGGTCTCAAACTCATTTCTTTGACATTCCACGCAAAGGCCACATCACAAGCTTAAAGGTGATCAAATAATCACTAAGCATCTATTCTACATGGACAACCATGAAATCTGCATCGCAAAATGATTCATGAAGGCATCCATCCTCTTTCCCTTTATTCACGTGCATTTTCTGACAAGTTCACCATCAAATATTGGCAAGGACACTTCTGTGAAAGACTCCTATACATTACTAAGACAAGAAAGACCATGTTGCTTTCATCTTACAAGGCATCAAGAGCATTTGGGTGCGGCGGCATTGGGAAGGCGAAGGGCGTGTGCTCTCTCTCCCCATCCCTCTCTACTCACACAGTTATCAGGCTTTGGGAAGCTGATGCCAGGCTTATGTTTGGTAGTAAGTTTGAGATCTGTAGTAAAGACTTAATATAAGCCAATATATTACTATAACATTCATTATAATACAAGCCAGCTGTATTTAACCTCTGGCTCTTCAATGGCAGTTGCGGCTCGTTAAGTCAAAAAACGACAAATTATCAAATTATAGAGTCCCCACATAGACATGTCTATGTTTTGTCTGGAAAATAATTCAAGTTTTTTTCAGGTTAATAGAGGACAAATGTATAAAAATAAAAATCAGTAATTTGCATTGCTAAAACAACTACAGACAAAAATCTAGACACACATTAGCATGCTGATACAAGAGACGTTAACAAGCTTTTAGTCTTGGCTAGCATCAAGAAAACATGGACCAACAAAAGAGTTACCTTTTAAAACAATGAAAAGGATTATAAATTACCTTCGAGGAGAAAAGCCAATAGAAATGTAGCAAAAGATGTTGGTTGCTAGTCAGCTGTGTGTAAAATTTGGTGCAAGTATTACAAAAATGGGAATGTTATAAGCAGATAACATCCAGATACACCCACAACGATGTCAAAGCATCAAGATAGCCTTGGAAATAGAATAAAACTAAACAAATAGGCAGAAAAAGGAGTCAATGTCTGGTTCAGAATTGCAAAAAATTAACTGAATGGCCCTGGATTTAAATACAGAAGAAAAATCAGCTTGAACACCTAAACACACTGTTCTAATAAAACACAGTTATAATATGCCTAAAGAAAACAAATTATGATATGGGGTTACATGTCGGGGAAAAAGATAATTAGAGACTGCAGTCATTACCTCAACAGTCAGTGCCGACGTGTATACTGAAGTTTTAGTCAATTTTCACACTCCATCAATAGAAAAAAAACTCTCCAGGAAGACAATGCATCTTGCCACGAAACAAAGTCTTCAAACTTTTCCTCAAGAAAAGATCACCTCAAATGACATGATGAGCAAACAGTCCAGATCTCAACTTGACAGTGAATTTATGGTAAAAAAAAAAAAATTCAGTTGGTCCATAAAAAAGTTCCACTCTGCTAATTGCTAAATAAAAAACTTGGAACCAGCTTTATCTACGAATCACGTCAAGTACATAAGGACTACAGAGTACTTCTTAGGGCCCGAGCACCGAAGTTGCACAAAACCCTATTGTGTTTGTTTTTTTGGAAATTATTAATCTGATATGGAAATGCATTTTTAAGATAATTAAGACACTTGAAAATTCAGCAAATTCGCCTCAGACCTGATGAAAATAACATTTATTCTACTGTTGGCGGGCTCCACAGTGCCCCCAAATGCATGTCATGTTCAAAAGTAACATGTCTGGATTCTCATGAAGTTCAGTGAGTTCACTGCTCCCATTATTGTGGGCATTTCTGAGAATTTTCAGTCAAACAGGAAGTCAGCAATTGTGAATTTCCGACGTTCATGTTCATTGTAGTATCGCATTTTAAGGCCATTAGGATGCACAAAAACCCATGAGACTTTGCACCCATATTTTAAATACTTAGCACTTCAATTTGATATCAGAATTGGCTGCAAGGGTGGCATGGAAGCTCTCTAGTGCACCCTAATTACCTTCAGCATTTTTGATGTTGGTAGTTAAGCTTTGATAAATCATGAACCTTGACATATATATAATAAGTGGTGTAAATTGAGATATGATATATCTTAAGCACTGGTTTGGCAAAACAGCCCAAGAGCACCCCTAGAAAACTCCACTGACTCAGCCATTTTACAAACATGTAGGAAATGCTTTAGGTATTACGCCAAAATGTTCAAAAAAAAAAAATTCTCTTGGCGTCATGTCCTAAACCCAACACTGTTAGCCATTTTGAATTAGGTGCAATTGCGCACCAATTTTCCCCACTTAAAGGCATAGTACTTCAAACTCCTCCTAGATATATAATCTGATTAACTTCCAATTCAGTCTGTGATACCTAAAGTCCTTCATGATGTTGAATTGTGAAGCTTTGTAGGATTGGTTGTAAGATGCCTATGGCACCAGGGCAAATTTGGTTGTTTTGCCCGTGTGGGAAAATGGGAGTGCAAGTGGTTGTGTGTGTGTTGGCCCTGCAATGGTCTGGAGAGCTGTTTAAGGTGTACCCCGCCTTCGTCCAGTGTCGGCTGAGATAGGCTTCAACCTCTTTGCAACCCTAACAGTAGGATTAAGCAGTTCGCCAAATTAGTAACATTAAGAGAACACAATATGCAACAACCCCACAGATGGCGGTATGCTGACAGGCCTCTCCGCGAAGGATGGTTTAATGCTGCCCGCACTACAATTATTTTTTTGCTGATGATTCCACACATTTTCTCTCAACACAGTGATTCATTCTTTACAATACATACCAACATGAGGCATTTTAAACGAATAATGATCGCATTTGTATGAGGCATATTTGCAAAGTCAAAATGTTCAGAGATTAAACAAATCAGTGCCTCATTCATGATTCAAGGTTGGTTGGTTTGTTTGTTTTTTTAAAAGCTAAACTTCCAAGTGTGGCAATAATTTTTGCCAGGGGTTGTAATACCTTATTTATGGAGCTCGCCAGTGTGTTTTGCTTGAAACGTCTGATTTAGACTGTAGAGAACTCGTGCTCATTTTAAAACAGAAATGTACGAGATGCTAATTAATCCGGGTACTGGTCACGTGACTAACCTTACAACAGCGGGCACAATATTTGACAAGCGTAGTGTATGTGCATTGAAAGCCGGTATTGACCATTTTACAGGCGTGTTGTGGTCTAACCTGTGTTACAGAGTTATATTAATTGCTGCCAACAACAAATAGATGTGTACATCATACCGGAACAGAACCGAGAGTCTAGAAATTTCCTCCTGGATAACCGCTACCTAGTACTGCTTGTTCCCCCCATAGCCTTCAAATATGGCGCCGGTTGTAGCTAGGCTAGTCACGTGGGTGTGACGTCATGCCGACTACTAGGATACCTAGTAATCAGACTTGACATTGGTTAGCAAGTGATCCAATCGCATGCAACTCGCATACAGAACTAAAATGTGTTTTAATCGTCTTAACAGCTGACAACGCGTGAGAGAAGAAAAAAAAACAACAACTCTAGTGACGTCAGAGGGGCCCAGGCGGTGTTTGCCAGGAGCATGAAGGCCAGGATGGAAGAGAAGTCATGATTTGGCAGCGCCAGCAAGCCGACACACAGGGCAAGGATCAGAATCTGCTGACTAATAAAATGCCGATTTGGAAACAGAGCTCAAAAACACAAAACCAAACAAAAAGATTAGACTTAAGACGAGTGATATATTGATATCTTACCCGTGATGACATTCATACAATAAAATTATTCGGTTTATGTTTAATCTGGTGACTTGAAGCCTTTCCAACAAGTAAAGCAATACAGGTAGGAAATAAATAATAATAATAATAATAATAATAATAATAATAATAATAAAGCCATGCGAGTGTGACCGGCTGTCTTCGTTGCTAGTTAGCCACAACAAATAGCTAGCCATATGCAGCGTTCAAGACACCACAGGAAAATGAATAAATTTGGCATTTGCTTGCATCATTAATCTGGTGGTGCCTTAATAACTAAATCCACTTGTACCGTCATTCACTGCAGCTGGTGCTCAAATCATCAACACCTTGTAGCTTACATGTTAGCAAAACATAGTCTTGGCTAGCCAGCGCCTTTGTCCGCAACACTGTGAAAAAACATCCACAACTAAAAGGTGTGAATACTCATTAAAAACTCTCAGCGTGACCTGGTCGGGTGGAACCGGGCCCTAAAAGTTAGCATTATTACTCGTCTGGCAAGTATCGTTACATTACCATTGACAGGCATTCGAATGCAAAGCAAGGCCTAGTTATGTAGTCGGAGGCATTTAAAAATTCACAGCTGATCATACAGTCCCCGCCCGGCCAATTCCAGCTAGCTCATGTTAGCTAGCGTGCAGGATATCGCAGCCCGTTCCCCCTGGCTCTACCTGAGGCGGTGTACCAGCTGCCGGCGTGGCTCGCTTCTCTGCACACCATTCGGTTCGACATCTTGGTACCCGAGCCGCCTATCTTGGTCAGATAAGAAATATCTGATTGGTCAGTGGGGAGGAAACTCACTAACACTCGGGGAACAATAGTTAAACCGCTAGCTAGTAACAGAACGAACAAAATAGTTGAAGCAAAGCCGCACACAAACGCTGAAGATGTCAGGCACTGTAACAAACACTTTTAACCGTAACGTGAAAAAGAAAACCGGAGGATCATTAAAAAAAACTAAAGAAAAGTCACTTGATAGGCGTGATAGCTCTGTAGAACAAAGCGCAGAGTTATTCATCCACTCGCAGGCAAGTTGTGCGGTATATCCGGATGGGTTGTTTTACCAACACTCTGCTGAGGTTCTAGCAGAAAGACGGCAACGCTCATTGGTTCATTGAGTGAAAGATATACAGACTTCTGATTGGTCGACAACAGCAAAACGGGTATATTTATAGATATCCTCTAATACTAGATACGCCATGGGCCACTGACGGATGGACCATAGACATCCTATGTAATAGATAAGACAGGAACTTTATTTCGGCGTCAAATGTGGCCGCCATCTTGCTCAAGGAATCACATACATATATACATACATGCATACATAGATATATGGCTCTTTATTTGCACTTGGACCCATTTACACATGTAATATTAAAAATCAAAATGTAATTTTTTTCCATGCAATTTTAGGTCCAACTTAATAACTGTTTAAAGTGTAAGTCAAAATAACCATGAAGACAATTTCAGTATATTACAAAGCGCCGCAGCTTTCTTTCTTCTTCTTTTTTTTTTACTTTATTCCTGCTACTGTTGCAGATTTTCTGGCATGAAAGTCAGACATATCTGGTCAACTTCAGTTACCGGCTTCACAAATAAATTTTACAAATATTTACTACTGTTTTTGATTACAAAATAATAACTTTGGGGTTTAAAAGGATGTTAAATGTGTGGATTTGCTAATTTTGTTATATTTTGACACAAATGTTCACCTTTTTAATGAGATGGGCCTCTGAATGTAACATCTGTCAACAGCCATATATTTGATATATTGGTCTATTTGATGTACATACCAGCAAATATCTGTAGTTGGTTTTAGTAAACTTGGAAAGAAGGTAGCATTGGTTGCACTCAATAAAATAATAGTCCTAAAAATCCAAACAGGCATTTCTATCAACATGAATAAAACACAGGTGAAATGTCTGTCAAACCAATTAGATGTTCCATTCATTTACAAATTGGTTCTCACGTCAGTGGAAAAAACCCTGAAGCCACGAATATATATCAGTTCTGGACATGCTCGGTAGACACTTTACTGACTTCCTTGATTTTAACCACTGGTGATGTGATGTGTCCGTCAATGTTACGTGACATTAATTTAAATTGGCTTTAGAATTTATTCTGTGGATAATAATATCTTTTAATCAACAATATTGTTTTCTTTAGTTAGAGTCCTAACTTTGTAAATTGAGAAGAAATTTGATTGTTTTTATGGTTTTAAAAATATTAATAAATGTCCCCCGAATGTACCCAAGACCAAATAATGAGCCAATTACATACAGATGTGTGCAGTGAAGATTATACACCACCACTTTTTCTAAAATAGCTCCTAATAAAAAGAAGTAAATGTAATGAACAATATTATTGTAGGCAACGAGAACCCAGAAAATTATTTCAACAGTATATTGATCTAAAGGTATGGCTAATAAACAAAAACACTGAAAACACCAATTTTTCAGAAGAATTGAAAGGTGAACCAAGTTTTATTTTTTTGAATTTTGCATACCATGAATGAACTTCAAACCATATGGAATGGTTTAGCGACTGAAGAAATTGAAAATATGTGAACACCGTGCCTAAAAGGTTAAATGCATGTAATCAAAAACTCAACCCCAGGACTCGACCTCCAGAACCTTCTGCTGCGAGGCGGACATGCTAACCACTACGCCTCCATGCTGCCCCTTAATATTAATGTATATATTTTATTTTATGGAGGTATTATTCCAGAGGGAATACACTGACAGGGGGTTTATTAAGGAGATGTGAACTCAGAAATCAAAGTAACTTTTTTTTTTTTTATAGCTCTTCCTCAATTCACCGAGCACTGAAAACGTAAATGATATTGAAGATTTTAATGCTTTTACACAGTGAAGGAAAAAGGAACTTATACATACTCACCCATAATAAATATAGAAATTAAGGAATCATTCAGTACTTACCAATTTCTTGAAATGTGTTCAAGCCCTATTAAGTGCAACATAAATTTAATGTGGGGTGGCATGGATGATTTTATTGATGATAATACTCGGACACTTGAGAAAATGATGAATTGTCATTTTGTCATGCTTCATAGCACATGTGTAGGTTACTTCACAAAAGTGGACCAAATTGAGATCTGTACAAATTGAGGAATGGTTTGGAAAGCCTATGTAAAGATTAAAAATGTCCACCACATCTATCACGCCAACAACGTCTCCAGGCTGAGCTACAGAGAGGTGGCGCGGCGTATGGGCTGTATTCATCCCACCATCAGAAACCTGACTGACCGCCACAACATGACAGGGTCAGTTGAAGACAGGCCACGTCCAGGGCGAGAGAGAATGATGACTCCCGAACAGGATCTCTACATCCGGTTGCAGCACTTGCGGGACCGTTTTCGGCGTGCTGTATCAGCAAATTACTGCCTGGATCAACGCAAACAGAGGCCGTAGCCGATACTGACTGTTGTGACTTTTATTGTGGCAGGTGTCATTTTGTTTTGTTGTTTCGATGTGAATAATTATTCTTGACACTTTTGTTTGTTGTTTTATAAAGCCAACATGCTAAACAAATTAGCCATATTACAAAAAATCCAGTTTTGGGGACCAGACTAAAAACTATGTCAAAAATATGGTAAATATCAGTTTTTACTGACTGTCTGTGTATATCAAGTATGTGATAAAAAAACAATATAAATGATTTTATTTACATGTACCATAAAAATTCTTTATATTCTTCATTCTTTTCTTCTATCTTCTGCTTCGGTCAAGGGTCGAAACATCAGCTCTTCCTTCTCCATCTGTTCTCCTTGGATTGAAATGGATTGAAATTTGTAAATTGCTAAATAGCAAATGCCAGCATTTATTTTACTTTAGGTTTCCTTGACATCCTGAGATGAAAATTCTGGGGTGATTTGGAACAGCCAATTAGCCTCCTGTGCATGCTTTTGGACTGTGGGAGGAAACCGGAGTACCCGGAGGAAACCCACGCAAGCACGGGGAGAACATGCAA
>JBCNYG010000011.1:6968823-6981122 GCA_039654305.1 Porochilus rendahli | reverse complement strand
TATATATATACTATAATTCATAATAATCATAAGCATTACATTTCTTATAAACCATCTTCATCTTCATCTTCCAGGCGTTATTTGTTATGAGTTCATATTTCATAAGTTGATTCATCACAGCCATCTAGTGGTGGGCCGCTTAATATCATATAAAAGGGTGCTAATTTTTTCACTTTCATTATATTTCTTTTAAGTGGAGTTACATACTATTTTAACTATATGGCAAATCCGACATTAAGCATTTAGTTGCCTGATCAACTTCTCTCAGATGATCATTACATGATTTGAGGTAAAATCCTCATGAAGGATAGTGATTGGGCTCGGGTGGGGGGAGTTGTTCAATTAGGCTGGATAATGTCTTTAAGCCTTTTCATTTCTGATTACATTATTGGTGCTTTGAGTACAGTCGAGCTTCCTCTATGTATGGGTAGGATTATACATGTATTAGGGACGAGATTCCCGTTACAGAGGAAAAGAAACAGTGACAGTATAGGAATATATAGAGGTAGAAAATGAGACAGGTAGAGAAGGGACATCTTGGAAAATCGAAGTGTGCACCACAACTGTACTCTACACATTTTGGAAGAAAATAAGGAGCAAGCAATAAGAAATAGGAAAACAGATAGATGGAGCTCTCATTAAAATGGTTGGGAAGATGAGAATGGGGAACACATTACAATGATGGAGACTATATTGAGTAATTTTGTATTTACCAGAAAAGGGTTTCATTTCAGCAGAGCAGAATGGGTGACCAAAGTATAGGTTGACTCCGATGAAACTCCGATGAACACCACAATAATCTTTGAAGTGCACTGAGACAGGAACACCAGTAATGATAGATCTGAAGAGTTCTGCTTGGGGAAACTGACAATCCAGCTGTGTATATCCATATAACTGAGGGAAAAGTTGAGAGAGGGGATGGAAAAATAACCAGAAAATCATACAGTTACAAAGGCCTCAATCCTCAAGCCGGAAAATGTAGTGCTAATGAACTCCCAAAGCCATGAGAAATCCTATAAACCTGTGGTATATGCTGTGGATAAATTTAACAGAAATTTAAAAAGCATGACATTTTTTTTAAAGCAAATTGTAAGAGAAGGAGGTGCATTAAAAATGGCACAGCTTTGGCTGCTGTGAATGAACTGAATTAAAAGTTAAAGAACACCTCTAGTAACATCAACCCTCAAGCTGCACCAGTACTACCAATCATTAAAGCCAAGAAAGAGGAAAACAGCTCCCAGGTAATCATGATTTCAGTGAACTCCAGTTACTCATGGCGCAGGATCTGCCAGATACAATGGTTGCACGAGAAGGTACCCCTCTAGAAGCAAATCTGTCCCGCTAGATTTTAAATTTTCAAGCACTGAATTTTATTGCCATAAATCTGAAATGTTTAATGTTTACTGGGTTAAGAACACTACCACATTTTACAAGAAGGACTGGAGCCATCTCTATTTTTTGAGGCAACTAAGGTCGTTCAACATCTGCTGGACACTTCATGTTCTATGAGTCTGTTGTGGCAGGCTCTATCTTCTATACTGTTGCATGCTGGGGCAGCAGGCTGAGGGCTGCAGATGCCAACAGACTGAACAGACTGATCCGCAAGGCCAGTAATGTTCTGGGAATGGTGGTGGACTCTCTGATAGTAGTGACGGAAAGGCGACTGTTGTCAATAATAAAGACTATACTGAACAATCCCTCCCATTCACTTAACAACCTGCTGATCTGTCACAGGAGGATGTTCAGTAAGTGACTAATACCACCTAAATGCTACACTGAACGACACAGGAAATTATTCCTACCAGTTGCCATTAAACTATACAACTCCTCCACATAGCAACAACATCCACTGTCATGCATTTTCATTTTGTACTACATTTATATTCCACTGTTTATCATATTAATAATACTATTACTCATTGACAGGATTCATTCTGTATATATATATTCTTATATTGAGGATTTATCTTTATCTTGTTCTTTACATGGTATGGAGCAACTGTGTGTAAGGAGCTTTCTCCTGTAATTGTCCTTAGCCTCCCTGATCTTGATTCTCAATAAACTTTGGATCATTCTCACCTTCTCTCTGTTGAGTGCTCTTAATGTCATTAAGGAGGGCTTTGATGTCTTAAGTCACCCAAGGCTTGTCATTTGGATAACAATAGATTGTCTGAGTTGGGACAATGGCATCGGTGCAGAAATTTATGTAGTGTGAAATACACTCAGTGAGGTCATCAGTGTCCTCAGCATGGGGTGCTTTCCAGTCTGTCACTTCAAAGCAGCCCTGTAATTTCTCCATGGATTCCTCTGACCATCTTCTATCATAGTTAAAGTCACCCAAGAACACAATGAAAGCACCCACAGTGTGATCTCTGTCAGCTCGGACAGTGGAAAGCATGTGATGGATATGTAGTCATCAGTAATATCCTGATGCAGCCATCTCTCCATGAAGAACATGAAACTACACTCCCAATACTTCCTCTGACTCTAGCATGGGAGACACAGCTTATACCTTTTCCTCTCTGTAAGTCTCCACTGTCTCGCCACCTCCTCTCATTTTCTTCTTCTTTCCTCCTGCTCTGCATCCCCTATGTGTTTTTATCCAGATTTCAGCCGGTAAGTCCATGGGTCTGTCCCATGGACCAGCTGGCTTCAATTAGCTGATCCCTGGAGTAAACAAAGCATGTGGCATGTAGTCGCTGTGCTTCAGTCTCAACTCTCCACGAAAGTAAAAGTTCGATAAAAACTACAAAAGCTTCCTCAACCCACATATTGAGAGGGCAGCTACTTATGATCTATAAAATAATAAGTACATGGTAAAAAAAAAAAAAGTTAAAGTAAGTAAGAAAAAAAGAGCGCAGAAAGGGCAGGAGCAACTGAAGAGGCTGCATGTCTGTTAACACATGCGTTGAAGATTGTTGGGGTTGGCTGTTTTAGAGGACAGGTAAAATACCAGGGACTATACAACAAGAATTGAAGTGTACAAAGGCTCATTTTGCCAGTTAGACATTACACAATACAAAGAGCCAAGTAAGTCCTGCGATGGGCTGAGGAGCTGTCCAGGGTGTACTTTGCCCTCGTCTGGAGTCAGCTGAGATGGGCATCAGCCCCCTCACGACCCTAATTAGGATAAAGTGGTTCAGAAAATGAATGGATGAATGCCAACTGAGCAGGATGGAGGGTGGCACGGTGTTATAGTAGATAGCATGTCTGCCTCACAGGAAGAAGGTCCTGGGTTCAAGTTCCAGACTCGGCAAGGATGTTTCTGTGTGGGGTTTGCATGTTCCAAACAAAACTTTGGGTATCCTATGGGTACTCTGGTTTCTTTCCACAGTGCAAAGACATGCACATTAGGCTGATTGGCTGTTTCAAATTGCCCACAGGTGTGAGTGTGAGTGTGAATAATTGTGTGCGCTACCCTGTGATGGTCTGGTACAGAGGTTACCATTAGCTTTAGTGTGGTTGTTGGGGTTTTTTTTCCACATGCACACGCATGTTGCCTCTTTTCTTGTAGGTTTGGTTCAGGGTTTACCCCGCCTTCACCCAATGCTCCAGGCTCCACGTGACCCTAGTATTAAGTGGTTCGGTAAATGAGCGAGTGATGAGTATTCTTTAATGAAGCAGAAAAGGAGAAAATCCATCCTGACTGGTAAACCCAGTTTTACAAAATCTGATTAACTGAACCACTGTGTTTGCAGTGATGTCGTTCAGTTAACATCATTAGGTTATAGGGTAAATAGTATTCTGCACCAAAAGTGCTCCTGTATCTATTTATATACACAGACATATACAGTGGTGCTCTCTGAGTTAGATAAGCAGTAAAACCTGAAATTCACCCCAATACCTATTACTAGGTGATCATCTCTGATAGTTCTGGTAATCTAATAAATCACAATCCGGTGAAATTCTGAACGGTGTTCAATTTAAATATTACATTTAAATATAAAATTGTTCCTATCTTGCTTTGGCTTTGTTATTGTGGTGTTTTCTTGTTTGTTTGTTTGTTTTTTTGTTTTGTTTTTATTTTTTTTCCCCCACGTGCACGCGCACGCTGCCTCTTCTCTTGTAGATTTGGTCCAGGCTGTGACAGCTGCAGCCACCGCGCGCGCGCGCAGCAGCAGCAGCTGTATTTCATTCCTTTTATCTTTTCCCGTCGCGCGCTTTTCATGACAGTCAGTTTGTGCTCGCGGTATATCGGGTACAACATCTGCATTCATACTGGAACCAGTATAGATGATCGAAACGGGGGATTACGGTGAAATGTGGTAAGATGTTTCTATATATTGATAGGAGCAGTGCATATCAATATGGCGTTGTATATTATAACAGGGGAGAAGATGCGAACTGTGCGTTGATGTGATATTCTCTTGTCTAGGATATATTTGCAATCTTCCTTACTATTTACTGTATGTATGTGCAGTCGGTATAGGGAATGGTGGTTGACTGTGAACAACATGAAATGGCCTGTTTGCATGAAAAAATAAGAGAATACACACACACACACACACACACACACACACACACACACACGCACCCACACCCATATATATATATATATATACACACACATATAAATATATACATATATAAATATATGTATATATTTATATATGTCCAGTGTAAGGACTCAACGTAATAAATAATTAAGTCTGTGTTTTGGACATATGGCTGCATCCATGAAAAAGAAAGATGTCTAATACGAGAAACCAGGAGAACATTTGATTTGGATTTAAAGAATTACAGCATAACCTGGCCTGGCCATTACATGCAACATACGTATATATGGAGCATAATTTGTCAGTAATTCATAACGGGCATAGCTTTCTTGAGAAAATGATTTCCTTATAGTATTCTTCACAGACGTGTGCTTTTTTTCTGTCTCCTAGGAGTAAAACAAGCTGCACAGTGTCGGGGTTGCTGCAGAACAGGGAAAGTAGTTTAAAGCTGTGATACCACCCAACCATCTGTACCATGAACAGCACTGCTGGGCCTTTGGACCTGGTCAATTTTGCTGGGAGCCAGTCCTTCAACAGCACTCTTGGAGAGACTCCTGTCAGCGGTTGGGCATTGATTCACACGGCTACTCTGACCTTCTGCTCTCTTCTCCTTCTCCTTATATTCTGTCTGGGCTCATACGGCAATTTGGTGGTGTTCCTCTCCTTCTTTGATCCAGCATTCCGCAAGTTCCGTACCAACTTTGACTTTATGATCCTAAACCTGTCCTTCTGCGACCTCTTCATCTGCTGCATTACTGCACCCATGTTTGCTCTCATTCTTTTCCTGGATGTCGGAGACAGTGGAGGTGGTGTCTCAAAGGGCTTCTGCTTTGCCTTTCATCTCACCAGCTCAGGTTTCATCATCATGTCTTTGGAAACGGTGGCAGTCATTGCCCTGAATCGGTTGCGTATGGTGCTGGGTCAGCAGCCAAACCATGCTGCCTCCTTCCTATGCACTATGTCACTCACTGCTCTACTGTGGACTACTAGCTTCACCTTGGCAGCCTTGGTCACCTTAAGAGCCTACCCCAGGAGTCCTGGTCCCTGTCTGCCTCACTTTGGTCTCGCAGGGAATCGCGCAAAGGTGGTGTTGTATGTGTACCTTGCAGATTTTGCTTTTTGTGTTGGTGTAGTGTCCATGTCATATCTTATGATTGCGCAGGCATTACGAAAGAATGCCCTGGTGCGTAAGTGTTCTGTTATCATGGTGGGCGCCACATGTCCCCCAGCTACTCCTCCAGCCTTCATTGCTGCTGGATTTGAGGGCATACAGTGTGCTGTCCAGATGCCTTCACTGTATCGTAACCAGACCTACAACAAGCTTCAGCATGTCCAGACACACCCATTTACAAAGAGTAGCAGTCGGGTCCTGGTGCCCAAGGCTGCCACACATACTACCTGCTGTCAGTTGGTTTCAAACCTGTCCACGACAAAGGATTCAAAGGCTGTACTGACATGTGTGGTCATAGTCATATCTGTGCTTTTATGCTGCTTGCCAATGGGTGTGGCTTTGGCACAGGATGTTTTGTCCCCAGCAAACAGCTTCGTTCACTACCAGTTTGAGTTGTGTGGATTTGCTTTGATTTTTCTCAAGTCAGGCATAAACCCATTTGTTTACTCCAGGAACAGTGCTGGTCTGCGACGCCGTGTGCTCTGCCTCCTCCAGTGGCTAGCAATCAGCACCTTCTGCTGCAAGCACAAGACCCGTTTGCATGCCATGGGCAAGGGAAACTTGGAGGTAAACCGCAATAAGTCCTCACACCATGAAACCAACTCAGCCTACATGCTGTCGCCAAAACCGCAGAGGCGGCTAGTGGATCAAGCATGTGGGCCGAGCCACTCTCAGGAGAGCATGCCCAGTATGCGGGCCACAAGTGAATGCAAATCTCATCCTCCTAGCACCTCCACACCCATCAACACCCGCATAGAGCCCTACTATAGTATCTACAACAGCAGTCCCTCAGCTGGACCCAGTTCTCCCAACAGCCTCAAACCAGTGCACTCTCAGACCACAGGCTTTGCTAAGAGCTTCATGGCCATGCATTATCACATCCACCAGGAGGCACTGCAGGACTTTGACAGTACCTCAGCACATCAGATCCCCACACCCTCAGTATGAATGCTGTACTATTATTAGGAATATTGGAAGCAATAGTATGGCAGTATTTACTTAGAAAGTACATTGATTATTTGTGGTTTATTGATTTATTTATTTATTGATTTATTGTGCCCATTTACACAGAATTAATGCTATTTCAGACAATGTGTGATTGATGTTCCTTGACTAAAGGATATTCTATTTTTACACTGACATGGAGTTTTTGATAAGGTGGTTAAAGTGTCTTTTCATCAAGATAAAGTATATGTGAAATCATACATTTATTGTCATATTAAATGTTTTGCTAGTGTATTTTTCCTATGTATATTAACTACATTTTAAAGCACTAAATGTTTTCAAAATGATGGTGAGATGGCTTTGCTAAAACTGTAGGTTCATTGTGTACATACAGAATAAGGAGAAATCATGAAAATAATCAATTCCTAAAAATGTTATACAGTATATTCTTTACATACAAACAAAAAAAAAATCAGTGATATAAGTATTATATTCTGTGACAGCTTTGTGCTTAGCTGGTCCAGGGAAGCTCTAAGTGATTTCTTTCAAATGTAATACATGATGTATCTAATCCAGGGTGACACGGTGGTAGCACGGTTAGCACTGTCACCTCAAAGAATGCAGGGCTGTAGGTTGGTGATGGTTGGCGACTTGCTTTCTTGTACCTCTGTGGGTTTCATCCAGATACTCCAGTTTTGTCCCACAGTTCAGAGACATCCAGATTAACTCTGCTAGTTATTCCAAATTGCCCATAGGCGTGAATGACTAGCTGTACCCCTGTATCATATCCATAGTGTATTCTGTCTCTCATAAAATGTAAGCTGAGAATGGCTCCAGCCCACACATAAGCTGCCATGGATGGTATATAAAAGGAATGACTGAATCTCTAAACCAGACTGCCTAAAGCACAGCAATGAAACGTATACATAACATTCAAAACAAGCTAAATCAAAAATATATCAACAAAAAATGGTAACACAATCACGAGTTCTGAGAGACCTTTTGAAGTAGTTTATCTGTCATATATAAATGTCGTTTTTTTATATATAGACGTGTACTAGGGCCATCAACTGGTGTTTTTTCCTCTCACGCACAATTGTTTAAATTCAGAGTTTCTAAAAAAAAAAAAAAAAAAAACACAAATAATTTCTGATTTAAAAAAAAAAAAAGGCAGAAATCAGTTTCAAGGTACGAATACTGGTTATGATGTGGTGAGTATGTGCTAGCTGATAAAGAATCTCCATATTACTATTAAATCCAATTTCGTAGTATGGCTTAAGCTCATCTGTCATACATTTTGACAATACTGACTTCAACTTAGATGTTAGCTCTTTCCCCTCAGAAATTCTGACTTAAAACTCAGAAATATACTTCCACCCACCAAGATACCCCACCCACAAATTAAAACAAATGTTGTTTTCAAGTGTAAAATTATATTACCCCCCAACCCCAAAAGAGGGACCTTTAGCATAGCGGTTAGAGTACCAGGCTCACGACTGAGAGATCATGCTTTAAAGTCCCCGTTGGACCTCACCATGCTAAGATCCCTGGGCAAGGTCTTAACCACAAGTGTGCCTCTGTCCACCCAGCATTATAAATGGGTACCAGTAAAAATACTGGGAAGGTAACCTGCGATGGATTAGCGTTGAGCGTTAGCGTTAGAGTTGAACTGAAGGCTCGAGTGTAAAAGCCCAGCAGTCTTACCTACCTTACCAACCCAAAAAGACTCTGTTAAACATAAAACAGAATACATTTTATATAAAAACCACCCAGTTTTTCAAGTGAGCTTAGATTGGTGCAAGTATTGGAAGTTTGTTGTTACTCAGGTGTATCATAAAATCATAATGAATGTTTAATCATTAATTAGCACTGGATATCAACCCTCAGTTTAAGCTTTGGCTTTCATCTGTGAATACTGCATTCTTTTAATTAAGGGTAGACCAAGATAAAAACCAGAGAACTGTCTATGGGAGAAAAGCCTACTGTTCTGAAGCTGAGAAAAGGGGGGATGCTTCAGTTGTATTTCAGAAACATGAGGCATAGCCAGAACTACAATCTGGAACGTTCTAAAAATGAAAGCGGGCAGCACCGTGGCATAGTGGTTAGCACAACCGCCTCACAGCAAGATGGTTCTGGGTTCAAGCCCTGGGCCCGGGCGTTTCAGGGTGGAGTTTGTATGGGTTTCCTGTTCCGGTTTCGGTTCCTTCCCACAGTACAAAGACTGAATCATGTACAGCAAGCTAATTGGCTGTTCCAAATTGCCCCTAGGTGTGAATGGTTGTGTTGCATGTGTATATGTTGCCCTGTGATGGTCTGGTGAGATGATCTAGGGCTCCATGCCTTCACCCAGTGTTGACTGGAATAAGCTCTAGCTCCTCCACGACCCTAGTAGGAGTAAGCAGTTCGACAAATGAGTGATTGAGTAAAAACGGTGTAGGCATCAAATCAGTCAAACAACTGCTGACAGACAAATGGTTGCAAATACCCCAAAAACAACAGCCTGTACCATCATGAAGAACCTCCAAAGTCCAGGTATGGATATAAACACCATTGTTTTAAGATTTGAAAAACATCAAAGCGTCAAAGCTTGAACTGGGGTAGATATCTAGGGCTACTAAAGGATTTAATAATCGACTTTATATGACACACCTAGGCAGCAACCACACCTCTAGCTTTTCATGTTTCAATATTTCACCTCACAGAAAAACTGTGTGCTATGATACGAAATGTATTATACTTTACTTTGTTTAACACATGTAGATAAAAATGTCTTCAGTGCACAGCAAAAATAAATTAGTTGGCCTTGCTTTTCCCAAACTTTTGAAGGGAAGAGTCTTTAAATTTTGATAATGGTGGCAAAGGGGGCTATTAAACATGTGACATAAAAATTTCCCATAGATGTTTAATGGCATTCAGCTATAGTGAGTGAAGATCACATAAAAATAGATTCAGGATTTATACCAATAAACCATTCACTGTAACCTATGGGATGGGGCAGGGCATTCTGGAAGAAACCAGTTGCATCAGAACAAATATTTTTTGCATTCATGAGTCCGTATCAGATAATAATACAACACAGAGATCTACTGCCCCTCAAAATTTGTTTACGACCTTGACCTCCATTAAAGCTCTAAAGTAAACATTGCAGTAGGTAGGGCTCCTGCTGGAATATATCCTCTCTCTTAATTACAGTCAATTCAATTCACTTTTATAAAACATCTGTTATTCAGGAAGTACCACTGGGCTGTCTCATTAAAACAGAAAAAAAAAAACCAATTTGCTTCCAAGTTAAATTAATCATAAGATCAATTTTGTTTCTATTTACTCATTACTCATATTTAACAATCACCACAATTGAAATTTTAAAAACAATAAATTAAAAACAAGCAAATTAAACCAAAACATGTTTTTATTTGTTTAAGCTTTCTTACCAAATTGAACAATCGGATTCCACACTAAATCATATCACAGTTTTTTAAAAAAAACCCATGCGAAGGTCCCTGATAATCTGGAGACGTTATTTAAAAAACTAATACATCTCATGAAAATTAATTTTTACATAAACGAAGTGAAGGAAGAGTGGTCACTTTTGCTATAAAGTGGGCACTATTAGCTTTTTAGAACAACAGAGTATCTGTTTTTATACTGATATACCATATTAACCCTGCAAGGGAAATTTGGCTCTGTATGTAACCCATCCAAAATGAGCGCACATACTCGGAGCAGTAGGCGGCCACGGCGCCGCACCCGGAAAGCAGTTTAGGTGCCTTGCTCGAGGTCACTTTAGCCATGGAGGTGGAGAAAAGAGAAGGGGAAGTCCTCCCCACCACCACCAATTTTTCCTGCTGGTCCAGGAATCAAACCAGCGACCTTTCGGTTCCTAACCCGCTCCTCTAACCATTAGGTCATGGCTGCCCCTTCAACAAACATGGATATATTTGATGGATACATTGTTAAAAAACGAATTTTCGATGTTTAAGTGAATCACCTTAATCTGCTAATCTGTAGACACTCTATTAAAGGGGGAAATGTTTACTCGCTAAAAAAAAAAAAAAAAAATCAACAATTTACATGGGACTTTATTCCACATGACTACAGGTATTCTATACCTAGTTCACACTCTGAATATTTTACTAATCCACCAGAGTACAAGCTAGTTTTCTTGTTTTTAAACAATAAGACAAGTGCTTACTACAGTGTATGACTGCAAGCACCTATACCCACCTAAAAGTGGTAATGATGGAGTCATATTATTATGACAGTATCAACATAAAACATATTGCCTGTGTTTAGTTGTAGTCTTGTTACATCTGCCTTGTCCTCTTGTTCACATGGTTTGAATATGTTACTGCTCCACTATATTTGCATGGCATTCTTGATTTTTATATATTCAGTGAATAAACTGCTTCAATACTTTAATCCTTGCCTTACCTAAAATGTATTCAAATGCTTGCAACTGCAAGCATGCAGGTAACAGAAATAAATAAACAGTTAAATCAACCCAATAGATTACCCTGCAGAAATTATTGCATTAAACAATAAAAAAAACACATACATTCATGAACAGTTATTAAAATGTAGCAAATAGTTAGAGATATACTTCAGCAGTTCAGTAAATTCAACAGTTCCACAACTGCTAATTCAAGAATTTTCATAATTAACATACTTCCCAACACACCCGGTGCAACACAGGACAACTATATCATCCACATTTCAGTCTACAGCGAATTCTCATTGTTCTTAAAGGGATAATGAGGAACTCCTGGGTTCCGGTACTCTGCGTTCCCATTTCACTAAAATTGTAATATTTTTCCTCTTTCAAAACATTTCAACAGTGTGCCTTATTTCTAGCTTGGGAGGGAGAGAAGGCCATTCTCATCAGCTGTGTCCAAGACTTTACAGATCACCGGAGACTCAACCTTAGGCGCAAAGAACAAAGAAGAAACTGAGAAAAACAATTACATGGTATTAGCCTTCATTTCAGAATATGAACGAGTTACACCTTCTTACCCCAAGAATATACTGGCAGGTCTGAGGTTCCAAGAGAAAAACAACAACAGCATGAGGGGACTCTGATTCTTTACACCTGAAAGCGAACGTTAGAAAAATAGCATTTATACAAATTCTTTTTTTTTTTTTTTTTTTTTTTTGTAAAATGATTACTGATTGAAGTGACTCACTTAAGCTTCACAACCACCTGTCTTGGCTTTCCTGTGAGGTCACACGTATCTCCATGACCATAGAAGTGGGATACCACCCTAGAATATTACAAGCGATCATAAAGCATAAATTTAGACATACGAAGCAGTTAAGAATGATGTTACTGAAGTGTCAATAACTTGTAAGTGTAACTTGTAAAATGTGACATTCTGCTTTAATAATGGTTAAACAGAACTACATTACATTACCCTTTAAAAAATTATAGTGATTTTTTTGCACACATAAAGAATCCATCCATTTCCAGATGCTCAAATATAAAGGTCCTTAGGTGGGCCTTATGTAACTACTTATGTGACCTCTAAATTGGCAATTGGCAGCACCAGACCTTATTTAGGGGCTTCAAAGCAAAATAGTGAATACATGTGCATGCACCACTTTGCAGTTTTTAATTTTTTTAGGAATTCTTTAAAAGACATTTTCCCAATCTCACTTCGACAGTTAGGAATATTTTATGTAGTCCAATTAAT
>JBCNYG010000011.1:6895423-6908378 GCA_039654305.1 Porochilus rendahli | reverse complement strand
ATTGCCCCTAGGTGTTAATGTGAATGGTTGGCCCAGCGGTGGACTGGTGAGCTGTTCAGGGTGTACCCCTCCTTCACCCAGAGTCAGCTGAGATATAGGCTGCAGCCTCCCCCGAGTAGGATAAAGCGGTTCAGCAAAATAATGAATAATTGAACTTCTACCTGTCAAGTATTGCCTCGCTATCACATGACCTCCACCAACCAGGATGGGGCGTAAACAAGTATGTGCCCACAAGTGCTGCAGCCGCCTGCATCTTTATGAACTGTTTGCATACGCATATTTATATCTGCCTCCTTGTATGGTCGTGCGACTTGCCGATGCAGCACTAGACAATCCATAACTACTGACGTTTTCAATGAACTACACTCAGTACATGGTCAGGGTCGCAGTGGTCCCAGAGCCTATCCTGGGAACACTGAAGACAAGGCTGGAATACACTCTGGATGGAACACAAATACATTACATGACACCGTTCACACACAATGTCATGTGTAGAACCAATATAGAGCCAGCAATCTACCTACTGGCATGGTTTTTCGGCTGTGACAGAGAAATATACAGGGGATTGAGTAGTACGGACACAAAAAGAAGAGACGTAAGCAATCCCGTAGACTTCCAGGACTCGTTAAAGGGTACAGGCTTACATCCGCCATCCCTCCATTTATTTCAGTAAGTACTTTATCCTGGAGCTGCTGTGGATCTTATTTCAAGAATATTTGGTGCGAGGCTAGGAACAGACACATTGGACACATGGGACCATGCACATCAAACAGAAATTTAGATTAGCCAAACCACTTACTGTAATGTTTCAGGAGATGGAAGGAAGTTAAAGAGATTATTGATGATGGTTATGAAGGCACCGGTAGAACATGCAAATCTTGGCATCAGACCCGAGCTCAGGTTCAAACAATGGACCCTGGAGCTATAAAACAGCAACACTATCCTTGGTTGTGGCATAATGCTTAGTGGATACTGAAGAATATCCATTGCATGGGAAATATGGTGGCTAAAAAAAGAAAGTGAAGACACATGTGGCTCAGTGGTACAAAACAAAAAAAAAAAAAGAAGAAGAAGAAGTTCCTTCATGCGCTGTCAAAAACACACCTGCAGACTTACAGCAGACTGTATTCAGTAATAGGTACTCACAACCATTCTCCATCTTTGGGGCTCCCTCTGAGGGTTGGATATGGGACTATACTTACCGGATTCCACCAGTCTAAATAATAATAGGCTACACAAAAGGCTGGGATTATAAATTTCACAGATTTAGAGAATATACAACTAAGAGAATAAGCAGATCATCGATCTTTTAAATACAAGTGGTGCAGGAAGAAAACAGGATTGCTTGATGTGTGGAAGAAATAAGGAGTTCGAGTTTTCGCAGAGAGATGGCAGAAAACCAAACAGCCACTTTTACTGAATTAGAAGGAGACTAAGTCTGCCTTGTTGATTATTCTGTTCCTGACCTTGCATACCATTAACAATTTTGGATTCACACTTCTACTTAGTCTTACTCTGTTGCTCGTGTTGTCCTGCCTGATTACATTGCCTCTGCGGGAAGTACCACGTGCACATGGATCCCAGCTCTTTCTCAGACTCTTAATGGTTATGCTTGATCTTGATTTGCAGATGGCTGAGATGACAGTCGAGGACTGGGAATGGCAAAGTCATACAAAGTAAGGGGATGCAAATAGGGAAAAGAGAATCCCCCTGAGGCCTGAGAATAAGACATCAGTTTAGCTGGTGGACATCTGTTCGAAGTATCTGCCTGTCTGTGATTTTGCATTGAAAATATTAAAGAGCATTTTAGTGTGCTGATATATGCTATACTACCAGGCTGAAATGTACTTTAGATGGCAGAACATCTGCACGACAGAAGCTTTTGTCACTCAAAAGCCAGATATCTTTAGGTGAAGGTAAAAACAAATAAATACAATAAACTATAAATAAAAATGACATAAAATAGCAACATATAAAATCAATGTAATAGCTATATTAATAAATAATTAATTGATTAAATAAATAAATATACAGTTAATAATATTTTTTTGTTTGGAGAAATAGACTAAAATCCCTTCAACTTCAGGCATGTCACAGCTACCCTGCTACAGTTACCATGTTACGGCTGCCATGTTAAAGTTACCATGCTCCTGTTACCATATTACATTAACATAATATATATATATATATAATTGTCTGTCATTTTTTGTAAAGTGTCTGTGTGCAACAAACAGCTGAGGTGGATGTTGTGTGTGTAGAGTCTACAGTGTCCAGGTACTAGTGTTCTGGTTCAGGGCCCGAACGGCCTGCGGGAAGAAGCTCCTCCTCATTCACTCAGTGTTTACTTTCAGTGAATGAAAACGTTTCCCTGACGGCAACAGAGACAAGAGTCCATTGTTGGGATGGCTGAGATCCTTCACTATCTTTCTGGCCTTGGTCCAGCACCGCTTGTTGTATATAGTATCCAGGTCAGGAAGCTCCATACGGATGGTACGCTCTTTTTATCACCTCAAGAACATTGTTAACCGCCATCCATCACTCACCCTGGCATATGCAGAAATTCTGGTCCACGCCTTTCTCTCCTCCAGGCTGGACTACTGCAATGCACTCCTCATCAGGATCCCAAGCAAGTGTTCAAAACTCCAATACATCCAGAACAGCACTAATAGGATCCTGATGAGGGTGTAAAAATTCAACCACGTTACCCTGATTCTGAAGACACTCCACTGGCTCCCTGTCTCACTCCGCATTGAATACAAGATCTCACTCCTCACCTACCAATTTATTCATGGTACTGCCCCCACCTACCTCAAGGACCTGTTCACTACCCAGTCATCCTCACGCTCCCTCCATTCCACCACCACCTACAGCTTTAAAACCCCAAGGACTAAATTCCACACAATGGGGGATTGACCTTTCTGTTTTTTGGAATGCCCTCCCAGACCACCTGAAGGCACCGCAGACCATGGACACATGGTAACATGGAAACATGCCCTGAAAACCTATCTTTTTAAAAGGGCCTTTTTTTTGTAAATTTTATGTGCTGTGCTGTTTTTATGTGTGAGTTTACTGTGTAGCACTTTGAGATTTGCAATTAATAAAAAAATGTGTGTTAGAAATAAAATGTAATATTATTATTCTACGCATTCTTGATTTTTTTGCACATCAACAAACCTGATCTTTCATTACATTCAGATCGTCAACTGAGTGTAATTTCTTGCCACATAATATTGCTAAGCCTTGAGCTGACCAACTGAAGCAACATACTAAAGGTGGTCCCACAAAATATTAGACTGCACAGTTTTTTTTGTCTGAGTAGAGTATTTTGCTGTAAATTACATTGTTTTGGATTCTTGTGAAGTTTCACAGCCAATTACATGGTTCATCTTAAATCATATCACCGATTGTATAACCCGAAAAGTGTCATCCATCATTTTTATGTTGCCAATTTGTTAAATGCGCAGTCACTGCACATATAAGTAAAAATGAAAGTGCTAGGTTCCATTCGAATGTAAGCAGCAACACATATCTTTACTCATCAAATTCAATCATAGAAATGTTTTTATTTATTAATGATGTGTCTGAATAGTTGAACTTCTTAATTTGTGTCAGTTATTTTGAGGGCTCTTTGATAAAATTGCTTCAACTTCAACCCACTCATATTTCACAACCCCCTCAACTGCCTACACCTGAGTCAAGCACAGGCACGCACAGTATAGCAAGCGCTGAGATGAGAGATCAGGCAAGTTAGACAGGAAGTGGTTCTTTTTAAGTCATCATGCTCTTCCATCTCATTCACTCATGATCTCTCGCTTACTTACTTCCAGCCCTGCCCTCCCCCTTAGGCAGGATGGTTTTGTGAACTACATTTCCCACAATGCCCTAAAAAACTGACAGTTGTAATAATGAGAAGAGGTTTTAGGAGGGTTTGTTTTGTTTTGTTATGTTCTGTTTTCAAGGACCTCTACTAGTTTCCATGACATTATAATTACTGATTATGCAAACACCATATGACTTACTTGACTTACTCTGCCTGCCCCATTGCAGGGATGCGTGATGGCTTCCGCTTCACAACATCTTGCCATCGCCTTGAACTTATGCATATGTTTTTGTAAAGGTGAAGATTGTATAACATATAAGGTTACAGAGCAGCCACTGTGCAAGCATGACATGGGTTCACACTCATACTTACACCTAGGGTCACTTCGGAACAGCCAGTTAGCCTAATGTGTCTTTAAAATGTGGAAGGAAAACTGGAGTACCCTAAGGAAACCTATACAAGGAGAACATTCAAACTCACAGAAACACAGAAACACACAAGCCTGGACCCAGGGCCATCTTGTTCTGAGGTGGACATGCTAACCACTATGCCACCGTGCCATGCTTAGAAATATTTCATCCTAATTGACTCACTGAATGGTTTTCATAATCTTACATTGCACAATACCTGGCTCTGGTTAGAAGTATTCTAATAATAAAAGTTTAGTCTTAAAAAATAAAATAAAATAAAATAAAAACAAACACTTAACTAAAACTCACTATTTGAAATGTATGGGCAGGCATTATATCACCCACTGTAACTTAAAGATTTGTTCCAAAAATTATTGAAACCCCTAAATTAGCTCTGGTGTAACCAGCTGTCATCAAAAGCAATTCATCAAAGAAAAATAAAGAAAATGTGACCTCATTATAAGTATACATTTCACTAGAACGATTCCAGAGATTGTATGTGAACATACAGTAGTGTGCAGTGACACAGGTTATATACTACTATTTTAGTCTAAAAGGGCTCCTAATAAAACTAAAAAATTACTTCTCTATAACTTTTTGGTGAAAATGTATTGAACAACACTATTGTAGACAATGAGAACAAAAAACATTACTCGCTAAACCATTTCATATGGTTTGAAGTTCATTCATGCTATTCATGCTATTCATTTATTCATTCATTTTCTGAACCGCTTATTCCTAATTAGGGTCGCGGGGAGACTGGCGCCCATCTCAGCCAACTCTGGACGAGGGCAGAGTACACCCTGGACAGTTCGCCAGGCCATCACAGGGGACGGGGATCAGTAATCCAGCACCCTACCTCCAGGCCACCACTGCCTTCATTCATGCAATGCAAAGGTAAAATAAATAAAAAATTGCAATACTTTACAAAAATTGGTATTTTCAGTGTTTTTGTTTATTAGCCATACTTTTACATCAACGATTTTTTTGGTCAGAAAATTAGCTACACACCTTTCATGCTCGCTTCGAGGCTGCAGTTCACAGCGCTAACAGAGTTAGCAGTGCTAACATCGCTATGGGCAGCACGCTTCTGGAGCACACCAGAGAGGATAACTCATTCATCATCTCAGAGCACAACGTGGGAAAGGCATTCAGGAGAGTGAATACGAGTAAAGCAGCAGGACCAGATGGCATCACGGATCGGGTTCTGAAGACCTGTGCCGACCAGCTTGCTTTAGTGTTCACGGAGCTCTTCAACCTCTCCCTGGATCAGTCTATAATCCCGACATGCTTCAAACCATTGTTCCGGTCCCGAAGAAACCCCAGCCCGCCTGCCTGAATGAGTACCACCCTGTGTCCCTCACCTCTGTAATGATGAAGTGCTTCGAAAGGCTTGTCAGACTCCTTCACTTCTTCAACACAACTCCTCTTTAACACCCTGGTGAAGAAGGCACGGCATCGTCTTTTTCATCTCAGATGCCTCAAGGACTTTAAACTGCCTTCAATGAGCTAAAAACTTTCTACACCTGCACCATTGAGAGCATCCTGATGGGAAGTATCACAGCCCGGTTTGGAAACAGCACCAAACAGGACAGGCAAGCTCTCAAGAGGGTAGTACAATCTGCAGAGTATACCATCCACATTGAGCTTCCTGACATTGATACTGTATACAGCATGCGGTGCTGGACCAAAGCCAGGAAGATAACAAAGGACCTCAGCCATAACAACAATGGACTTTTCTCTCTGTTGCAGGGAAACGTTTTCGTTCCTTGAAAGCAAACACTGAGTGAATGAGGAGGAGCTTCTTCCCGCAGGCCATTCGGGCCCTGAACCAGAACACTGGTACCTGGACATTGTAGACTCTACCCCACCCATATACATCCACCTCAGCTGATTGTTGCACACAGCCACTAGACACGTTACAGCCACTTGTCACTTTACACACAAACACTTTACAGATAGACAATTACTTGAAATTCACCACGGCATTAAATTTCATTATATTGCATTTATATTTGCATTTATATCTCATTTATGTTTCATTTTATATATTTTTTTGTATCACATATTTTATATTTTATTTTATTCTATATATTTTCTTTATTTTCTATTTTTGCATTCTTATATTTATATTGACCTCTAACTATAAAATTTTAAATAGTTTTAATTATAGTTACTGTTATTGTTCTTTTGTTCTTGTTACTTTGATAGCTTATACTTCAAATTTTTAGACAGTCATACTAAGCATTTCACTCCATATTGTACTGTGTATGATTTTGTACGTGACAAATAAATTTGAAACTAGAATTTGAATTTGAAAAATTACAGAGAAGTAATTGGAGCCCTTTTAGAAAAAAGTAATGGTGTATAATCTTCACTGCACACTACTGTACTTAAACAAACAACAAATTGGGGAAAAAAACAAGCAGGGTTTGCTAATGAGGAAATATGCCAAACTTTGAACATCCCACAGAAATCCCCTCTTGCATTCATTAGTTAAAAATATAAAGAATATTGCACTCAACTTTCATCCAGCAAAAGCCAACAAGGGTTGTAACAAGGGTCAGCCAAAAACACAACCAAGAGGCCATGGTGGTGGGAGAGACTACTCAAGGAAGAATCATTGGACAAAGTCATGAAAAGAAGCCATGATGAATATATCTGGGGCAAATGGCTCTCATTTCTGATGAGAGCTTTGAGACTGATTGCAGGGTGAACCCCACCTATCGTTAGCAGGGTTTGGTAGATAATTAGATAAGTAGATAATATTATGTTAAAAAAAATGCCCACAAGCCAATTGTCAGAATATAGACATATCCAATCTTACCCACAAAGGTAAAACCAAGCAGGCACCATATCTTTCACCTGTTTAAACCAATTAATCTTCACTTTCATTAAATTCACAAGTGTGGCACCCACTCCGGTCCCTTGCCTATAGGACTGAACACCCTACATTAAAAACACAAGTAAAATAAAATAGGAAATATATGCTGTACTATCAAATATTCTATAGATGGATATATAAAAACCTAAGTAAAGTGGTCTAGGAGTTGTATCTTGTAAATAAGCGTTTGTTTGAACAATATACATTTCCTATTCCACTAATTGTGCCATGTACTGTGCGTGCATTCAGACAGCTACATCGTGAAAGTAATCATAACCGTGTTAAGCATTACATCAATGGAAGGATCAATGGTGGAGAGATGGAAAACCTGATGAACCTTTTTGAAACTAGAAGTGGAAATGAAAAATTATAATTCAGACTTCTGTGTAATGTGACAAACCACTGCTGTCATTTCTGACATATGACACACTTAAAAAACTGTCTTAAGAGCCTGACAGACTGTAAAAAAAAAGAATTGCAGAATCGAGAAAAAAGTTTAGAGTAATACACAAATTCAAAACACTTTGGCTGGTGGAGACTGGTCTCTTTGCACAGATTCAGAGAACCACGATTCAAACTAACCTTAACAGTTACACTGTGTCAAGGCTTTTGCTTGAACGACATGTAATGTGTCAACACGACGACGACACTTTGATCACAGTATACATGCATGTTGTACATCTGTATGGATGCATGAAGTAGAACTGATACTGATCCAATAACGCATAATGCATTTCTGACAGAACTGCTCAACTGTCACAACTGTTACAGCTCTGCATGTTTGTGACAGAGTTTGTGATTAGTACTATGTGTGAACGAACACTCGTGTGGTAAGAGCTCACTGCAGGTGTTTCCTGTTGGAGAGAGTGAGCGAGCGAGCAAGAGAGAGAGAGGGGGGTAGCCGGGGGGGGGACTTGTGGTTGGTTGTGTATTTTACCCTGTCGTTCATAAGGCAGAGCGGCTGAACTGACCCATGCAATATTCAAGTAATGTTATATTACTTCAACCATCTTTCTGTCTCTCTTTCTCGCACACACACATGCACACACACACACACACACACACACACACACACACACACACACACACACACACACACGCACGCACACACACTTTCTTGCTACTAATTTGGAGACATTTTCCTCAAAAATTCCTGAACTTTCTTTTCAGTATGGCAACTCTCGTTATTTTGCACAAAGCGACTACTGCCTCTAGGGAACATCATTGCTATAAAGGGGTGTATATGGTTTGCCATAATGTTTAGGTAGATAATACTTATAGAAAAAATTGCATCGACATAAATTCTAGAACCCAAGGTTTCCCAGCAGAGCACGGCTCAGAACATCACACTGTTTCTGGTGGCTTACTTGTCATTTCTTTTTTCATTTGTTGTCATCTCTTGCCCACTGTAAAAGAAAATTTTTATTTCTCAGACCAGTCTACCATCTTTCATTGCTCCATAGTCCAGGTTTTGATGCTTATGTGCCCCTTTTAGCTACTTTCAGTGTATGCGTGCACAGTACATGTGTGCTCTGACTGCTACACAGACTCATATGCAGCAATCTGCAATGCGCTGTGTGCTCTGATACCTTTCTATCATAGCCAGGATTAACGTTTTCAGCAATTCGGGCTCTTCTGTAAGACCAGATGGACTAACCCTTAATCCCCATGTGTGTCAGTGCATCCCTAGGTGCCTCTAAATCTGTTCCCGGATCACTATTTTTCCTTCCTTGTACCATTTTGTTAGGTATTAACAACTGCATACCATTAGCAATCCACAAGACCTTTGGTTTTGGAGAAACTCTAACTCTAATCTGGCCATTGTCAAAGTCAATAGGCTCCTTATGCTTGCCCATTTTTCCTGCTTCCAACACATCAACTTTGGAAACTAACTGTTAATTTGCTGTCTAATATACTGTACCCCATATCAGCAAATCAACTGGCATAAACTCAGACTGGGAAGAACCACATACAAAACTCCAACAGAATTGCCCTTGTCTCCAGTGTCATTTGAACAAAGCACCTTCTTCCTATGACGTCGCTATGCTAACCACTGAGAAAGGTAATGTATACATACATTTGTCCACTGAAATATAAAAAATAAGGCTAAAAACAAGTGATGCTTAACAGGGGAGACATTTCCCACAGTGATCACTAGCCCTTAGTCGTTTGAGTATTTTCACCTGATAAATGGTGCAAAAAGTCATAGATTTACCAAATAACTTTACTTGTTCTCAAAATATATAACTAATGCTAGGTAACTATAATCTCTACACGAGATTGGACAGGATTGGATATTATACGAAGGGACACAATGGATCCAACCATCTTGAAGCACCATTTGTAGGATTCAGAAGGTTGTAAGAAAGCTAAGATCTCCTGCTGGGAAGTGGTTTTGGGGTTTGTACCCTCTAGTTCTCTAAAAGCATCTACTTTAAGCCACCATCGCTGTAGACCACATCATTTATGCATTACATTAACATTTTGTTGTTTTCTTCCTACATTTTTAACATGCATACAGTTTAGAGACAATGTGCATATTGTTAAATGGAAGAATTATATTTTTTATGCAAAAGTGCAGAACAGGGGCCTAATATATAGAATCCCAATACTTGAAAGCATGTATAGAAACTTAAAATTATACTATACGTTTAATTATCTCCATGTGGTAGGGCTATGCATTTTTATTCCATTTATTTATTTATTTATTTATTTATTTTGTCAAACCTTGCTCAAAAACTGTTTGCTATGAATTTAATACTTGATATCAGTTATAATAAAAGGTGATGACTGATATTCATACTGAACGCTTATGGTAGTGAGAATGTCTGGAACAACAGTGAAGGAAAACATTCTTTGTGCTACTGGTTTTCTTTGGTGAAACGTTCATATACATGCATCAATGGCCACACGATAAACAGGATAAATGAACAGATGCCTACACTTCACTCATGAGAGATTTCCAGTATGCACACTTTGGTTTTTTCATAACAGCTTTCCTCTGAATACACACTTATGTACACTTCTTTATGTACACTTATGTATGTGCACTTCTAGAGAAGTTGTGAGATGTTTGACCTTTACAGATGCACTATATATATGTGACCCTGAAACTTAAGCAATATAGATAGTCCTATCTATTTTCATAGATAGATAGATTTTTATAGATAGTCCTATTTCCTGATTTTATATATACATATGTATACACACACACAAACACACACACACACACACACACACACATATATATATATATAAAATCCGGAGTCAATTTTCCGATTATGTATATATATATATATATATGTTTATTCATTCAATTTCTGAACCACTTATTCCTAATTAGGGTTGCGGGGAGGCTGGTGCCCATCTCAGCCGACTCTGGCCGAGGGCGGGGTACACCTTGGACAGCTCGCCAGGCCATCGCAGGGAATATATATATATATATATATATATATATATATATATATATATAATTAGGAAAATAGAAATATCTATATCGCTTAAATTTCAGGGTCACAGGCAAGCTGGAGTCATTCCCAACTGACTAAAGGCAGATCATTAATCTATTAAAGCACTATCAAGGTTAAGGATCATTCAGACTTACAGATGTACACCTAGGGGCCACTTAATCTAATCCAAGTCTTTGGGCCATGAGATCAAACCTGAGAATCTGATTTACGGACACAGGTAGAACACGCAGACTCCACACAGTCTGTCCATGAGGTTTGACCCCTGAACCTTCTTGCTGCACCACAGTGCTAGCCTCAACTCATTTAGAGAAAGAAAGTCTACAAAAAGTCACACACTCTACAAACATACTTAAGCAACATCACATCATTTATTTAGATCCAGAGTTGGGTTCATTTTTCATCAACCTCATGAACCAATGAGGGGAAAATCGAACCACTCCATAAAGTCTTCTCCATCACATCCCAAAGACTTTCAATAGAGTTAAGGTCAGAACTCTGGGGTGCTAGTACATATGTAAAAATGATTCCTCATGCTCCCTGAACCACTCTGTCACAATTTGAGCCCCAATTTTATATCTGTGAAGAAGGAAAAGTCCATTGAGGTGATAACCTGATCATTCAGTACATTCAGGTCGTCAGCTGACTTAATTTTATTGTCACATATTGTTGCTGAGCCTCGTCCTGACCAACTTAAAGAACAGTTCCATGCCAGATATACATTATAATCAAGGGTAAAGGTCGTCCAACAAAATATAACATTTTTTGTTTTCTCCCCAGGCAGAGTATTCACAGATTTAAAATAATTATTGGAATATCAGTGAAGTTCAAAGGAGTCACATCTTAATCCATAATACCGAATCTCATCTATCGTATCTGAAGTGTATAAAATATATTAAAGACAGCAGAGTCCAGTGCGGTCTGAGAGAAATAATTTCTAATTACATCTGACATATGGATTGAGTTATATCTGAGATACAGTATATTGTCTTATATAGTTTGTTTCCACAGTAAAGAAAAATGTGATTTCAAGATATTTCTGGACAAAAATATACAACAAAAAACAATGAGAAACTTTTCCAGCACAAAAAGAAAAGAAAAAATATTACAGTTTCTGCGTCACTGTTTATTTGCCGCACCTTGATATTCATTGCAAAGTTCACAGGATTTTTCTGAAATAAATTTAAAGATGTATATTTATGTAGCTATAAAATTCTTAGTTATGATATTGTAGTAGAATGATAATTGTTATTTAAATTTGACAAATAAAGGTGAATCGGGGTCATTGATTAATATATACTTTAAAAATACCACCATATCACTTCATTTTATAATTGGGATCTAAATTACAATAGCAGGTCATAGGAGTGCAAAATACTGACAAATTTTCACCCATTAATTGTGTGATACCAAATAAAACTGAGGAAAGTAAAGCACAATTAATACCAAACCTAGCAAATGTAAAAAAGCTTGTGTCATTAAATATCTGAACATCTATTAATCCAAAAAGGCAAACATGATATAATTAACTGTTTTATTCAGAACACATACATCAGTGCGCGCACAAAACCTTCACTGGCTTACTGCTGAATGTATTCCCCAGTCCTGCAGATAAACTACACTTTACTAGTGTCTGCACAAGTGGAAAAAAAACTTAGTAGCATTTATATTCTGCATCTATAAAATCTATATAATATACGATATTTCAGACATTAAAACAAAATAAAATCAGTTCATCTCCCGACTAACTGACTGGATTTAAATCATATAAAATAGGTATTAAAGCCAATGTGTTAAAAGCATCAGCCAGGACAGACTAATAAGTAGGAACAAATAGATTTGCTACAAAAATTGTTTACGCATTCAGTTTAACTCCGTTTATAGAGTTGTATCATCTAACATGTCTTGATTGAGGATGAGATCTAAGACACGGATTGTCAAAGTATTTAGGTAAAAAAAATAGATAAAAAAAAATCCACAGACTCTTTCCACATGTTTTTTTTTCAACATGCATTAGCTTAAATCCAGAAAATAATATTTAATTTTAATACTGGAGTAAAATAGATTATTATTAATTTGATATTATGACATTTTGATCAAAAAAAAAGAAAAAAAGAAAAAAGATTTGACTTTATTTTTCTTTTAAAATGTTTAATACATTTTTTAAATATATATTTTATTAAAATTTAAATCATTAACAGGCCTGCATGATATTGAAAATTTGGATTAATCTTTATTCATGAGCTCAGTCAAACAACCTACAAACAATAATGATAATAATAATAATGATAATAATAATGATGATAATAATAATAATAATAATAACAATAATAATAATAATAATAATAATAATAATAATAATAATAATAATAAT
>JBCNYG010000011.1:6876519-6889257 GCA_039654305.1 Porochilus rendahli | reverse complement strand
CCCCAAATTGGTCCCCAGGTGTTGGCCTACAATGTGTTGCAGCCCACTGCTCGGTGTGTGTGTGTGTGTGTGTGTGTGTGTGTGTGTGTGTGTGTGTGTGTGTGTGTGTGTGTATACTTGTATTGTTGGCTTCTGAGGTAGTCGAGAACAGCGGGCCTGATGCGGGCCACACCTCCTTGGCTATGGATGCCTCTCCCAGTGATAACTGACAGCTGGGGACGGCACAAGCCTTGCTGCCATTCTAACAGGAAACAGGAAGTCTATTACACAATCG
Source organism: Porochilus rendahli (assembly GCA_039654305.1). NCBI lineage: Eukaryota > Metazoa > Chordata > Actinopteri > Siluriformes > Plotosidae > Porochilus > Porochilus rendahli. The sequence continues at coordinate 6,888,983 of JBCNYG010000011.1, read as the reverse complement.
CAAAGCGAAAAGACGTGATAAAATCAACACATGCACCTCAAACCGTACAGTGTCATAAAAAATCCTACAAAAAAAATTAAAATACAAATTAAAAATTTGAACTTAAACTTTTGTAATCAATTGTGAACCTAATTCTACACTACATGCACAGCATCTAAGAGTCCGCATGTGTGTTTTACTCACCTGAGGTTTTATTAGCGAGAACCACCTGTAAATGATGTAGGGCCTCATTGACATGCAGTCCATGCAGATCCAGAACATTCTGTGGCAAAAGTGTAGCGTTAACACGTTCGAATATTTGCACCGCTGCTCGATGATTAGCTTCCTTCATCTTCTGTCCATGTAAGTGACCCTGCAGGAGTTGACACATACACACATAATGTGACATATTTCGAATCATATGTGTGTCAGTCCAATTACAGTACAAGTCCAATTATTGCATATAATAAATATATAATAACATTTTCCTACCAAAGTAATACTTTCATCTGCACTGCAGTGTTATAAGTGTATCATTGCTGTGGAACAATAACCCTATAATATAGTTCTTCCACTAGAGTGTGTATAAGACCTGCTGAGCGTAGAAGCTGGCCACGTCCTTGCGCCCTTGCCTGTAGGCTTCAGCAGCTTTATCAAAGCACTCCAGCTGGCGTTGTCTCTGAAGCATAGCTTCTGTACGAAAGTCCACATATTCTGGATCCTCTATGTCCTGGAACAGCGACGAGTCCATCTCGTCCTTTTGCTTCTGGCAACCAACATTGAACATAAAACAAAGCAGTATTTTTTGTCAATAAAACCCGTTTCAGTAAAGCAGTAGATGACGATAATAATATTATTAAGCAATAAAACAGAAGGAACAAGAGTTAAATCATGCATCAGATTATACTAAGGTTTACCATCGGTAAAAAACAATTATAAAGGCAACTAAGAATATGGAATCAACAAGCCCTTAATTGGCATGATAAAGAATGACAATCTACGGTGGCTTTCAAGGGATCACCCCCATGGCATTTTTATTATTTTGGTGCCTTACAACCAAACTGTAATTCTTGGTGTTTAGGCAATGGTCCTAGACAAAAAGTCTGAGTGGTGAAGCGAAATGAAAAAAGTTTTGAAAAAAAAACCTGTTGCATGCCTACATATTCACTCTTCGCTATAAGAAAATAAAACCTGATGCTACCAATTACCTTCAGAAGACATAATTATTTACATAATGTCATAAGTGTCACATGATCTCAGTACATATACACCTGTTCTGAAAGGCCTCAGAGTCTGCAAAACCACTAACCAAGTAACACCATGAAGACCAAAGAACTCTCCAAACAACATCAGGGACAAAGTTGTGGAGAACATATCTGGGTTCACTTATTAAAAAACAAACAAACTCCTACAGACCACCGTTAAATGCATCATCACAAAATGGACAGAGCGTGGCACCACAAGAAACCTACCTAGAAAGGAACATTAAAACAGACTCACAGACTAGCTAAGGAGGGCATTAATCAGAAAGGCAACAGAGAGAGCAAAGGTAGGGGAGACTGGGGTTAGTTGGAACAATTTATCAAAAACCATCCATTTCCCAACAAGGGAGTTCTTTTCAAAGAATACCTCCATTAAAAACCTTTAAGATTTCTTGAAGGTTATAGGTATAATCCAGTAAAACCAAGACTGGTTTTACTAGCCCCACCACCGGGGGTTAGTTGAAACTTAGCTTGGGGTATGTTGGACCATCACATATCGTACTGTTTTGAAGGTTGATTATAACTTTATTGTTCTTAAGAAAATCCTTCTCATTACGCGTCTTCATGACATAGTGTCGAAGCGTGACGTGTGGTATGGCAAAGTCCTTTCCATGTCATCAGGTGGGGTCTGACAACTATTTGTTTTTCGCTCATAATTCTGAAATTAGTGTCTGAAATTAAGATGAAGAGAATGATCCAAGGTGCTAAATGCAGGTAAATTCTTGGGGAGGAGAATTTTTTGAAAAAGCTGAAGCAGTTTTACTTTGAAGAACGAGCAACAATCCCAGTGGGCAGCAGACATACCCCAAGAGATCTGCAGCTGTAATTTCTCCACAGGGTGGCTCTACAAAATACAGGCTGGGAGGAACTGAACAGTTATGCACACTGAAGCTTTTTGGCTTTATTTTGACACTATTTCTTGATTTCTTGTTTACTTAACAATAACACACTATTAAATTGTAAAATATGATATGTTTCTTACCCTTTCTTTGCTAGGTGCTCTACACTTTTCTTTATTTTCCAGAACAGATTCAGATGCTACTACAGTTCTCACAGGTTTGTCATCCAGTAGAGTGCGTAGAAACTGCTCGGTCTGCTCCAGAGAGTAACTGTATTTACAAAGTACGTATCAAACAGAGACAAAAAATTTATTATATATTTAGGCTGATTTTCTCACAGAAACAAATAAATGGCTCTACACCCTGGCAAATATAATGGACTCACCAAACTTAGAGGATAATTAATCCTGACTTTTTCCCTCAGTCATCAGGATAATGCGGGATTGTCATGCTTGTGTTTGCATGTCCGTTCTGTCATGGTCCCAAAAATCATTATCTAATATTTTACAACTGTAAGTGTTAACCTTTTTTAACGCAATTTTATATGAGCATCCTTCGTGCTTGGGCCTCCAACATGAAACTGTTGTTTTGTTCATCTAACCTTTGACCTTGTCACAGTTACCTTGACCTTTTACATTTTGTAGGCCGGATCATTATGAAATTTTACATGCTGGTCTATGGTGTAGGTGTTCATAGTATTGCCAGTTTCTCTGTTTGACCTTTGACCTTGTCCTTGAATTTATATATTTTGTCTGGGCTATGTCTCAAGAACTGCTGGGTGCCTGTGGGTTTTTTCATGCCAGTTGGCTATTTTTTTGACTCTGTTTCAAATAAACAAATTACAGATATAACAAAACTATTTTTGTTTAATAGCTGAACATTTGATATGAAATAAAACAACTATGGTCACAATCCTCGGGGTGTGATGAATCCATATTTTTTGTCCAGGGGAAATATGTCAAACACTGCAAAATACAACAAAAGGTGAAAATAAAGCTTGCTTGTATTGTATCTGCATTTCTCCTTTTTATCCAAGAAATGTTGTCTTAGTGTTGTATAATGAGATGCTGACATACAGAAACCGCAGGAATGCATTCTAATGACTTTGGGAAGGGTCTAGATGATGACAAGATTATGGAGTATACTGCTAACTGTAACTTGAAGCATACCAGATTTATTCTCTATATAATATATTTATTCTCTATATTTATTCTCTATTTACAAATGTAGCAGGATCTCCAAGCACATACAAAAAATGTAGCTGCAAGCAGTGATGAGTGGGCCAAGCAACCTTGTTGGTATATTTACCATGGAAAACTATTGTCATTTTCTCAAAAGCATGACTGTATGAACTGAAGTATGTATGTATGTACCAAAGATTGGCCAAGATATGAGTTCACTTCCTGTTTGGTGGCTTTGCCATTGAATACTTTCTCAGAACAGAGAATGGCAATATGTTATGACATTAAGGACACAAAAGGCCTGTGTATCAGGTTTTTATACCAATGATATGAAGAGAAAATGAAAGTGTTCTCTCTTATCACAGAGCACCCAAGTAGTCACACGGGGCAATTGTCTTTGGGTGAGTCAGTTCAATTTAATGAAGATTGGACAGACTTTTTTCTAAGAATAGTGGGAAAAAAAGCCTCTTCGTGATAAAATCCAACCTGACAGAAAGTGTCATCATGGGGTGCAGTGGACATGGTTGGAGCCAAGGAATTCACCTTGGCTTAGTACCTTAGTTACCATGGTAACAACTTGGGCATATGGTTCAAAAGATTTGATGTTTACATACTGTAATCCCACAATGGAAATTGGGCTTCTGCATTTAACCCATCCACAGTCAGTGGGCTGCCACACATTGCAGGAGAGCAATTGGGGTTAGGTGCCTTGCTCAAGGGCACTTCAGCCAAGAAAGTGGAAAAAGCAAAGATGCTGCTCAGTCCCCCAGCCACCACACATTTTTTCTGTCCCTTTTGGTCCCGAACCCGCTACTCTAACCATTAGGACATGGCTAGCCAATCACACCTCCAACTTTGGCCTCTAGGTGCTGCTAGATTACTTGAGGTCCAAACATAAGTAAAACATGTTAAAAAAGAATAAGGGCAAGCTCCCAATCAGTGTGCCAAAGTTCACAGCTTCTTACTAAATGGTTCATTAGGCTTTCATAAGAACACTAGCCAGAAGAAAAAGAATGCCTACACAGCTTTGCTGCTTAACTGCCAATTTGGAATATAATATTCTGCTCAGGGTCATTTTATCACCAGTGCTGGCTAACACTAATTACAGACTCCTTCCAAAAAAAAGAAAAAAAATTGTATTCTTAACAGAGATGGGGATTTCAGCAGGTGACATGGTGGTGTAAGGGTTAGCACATCCACCCCTCCGCAAGACGGTCCTGGGTTTGAATCCCAGGCATGGGTGATTTTACCCACAGTGCAAAAACATGCACATCGGGCTAAACTGGCTCTTCCAAATTATCTGTGGGTGTGAGTGGTTGTGTGTACATGTTGGACATGATATAGCCTGGCAAGCTGTTCAGGGTGTACCCCAGGCTCCAACCTTAACCCAACCCTAATAGTTTTATGCAGTTTGGCAAATGAGTGTGTTAGTGATGAGATTTCACCTTACAAGTCCCTATGCAAGTTGTTACTATAGAAACAAAAGTGTATTATAATGAGGACATTTATCACCGTAATTATAATTATAATTACCGTTCGATTGTCAGAGTATCTATATTCCTTTTATAGAAAATTAGCAAACAATCCCATCAATTCGAGAAAAAAGAATTTTAGTAAATCACTAATTAAGAAGCAGGACTGAAGTGTTTAGTACAGAAATAATGTCTCTTTTTTCTTTTCATACTTGTGGTCTCTAAAGATGTCCCTGAGAAAGTGCCGGTCAATAGTGGGGAAGAGAGCAAAGAGCTGTTTCTCCTTTACTATGGCTGCTGCATCTTTCTTGTCCAGATCCCAGCGACTCAACCTTGTCTACACACAGAAACCATAAACAAAATCCTGTACATGGCAAAAGGCGTCTGTACATTAGAATATACTTCAGTGGATGTTTTACCTTCTCCAAACTGTCCTGCAACACCTGTTCTTCAAGCATAATGTCCCTGAGAGAAATTGGAGGGCGGGACACATTCCAGTGGTCCATGAATGGAAAGCCTTCTTGGAAACCTGATTGGTTGTCGAGTGTTGAATAGTCATCTAGGCCAATCAGAAAATTAGCAGCAGAGTCCCTCAATTCAGCCATGTCTGGGTCTGACTCACCCCAGTGTTCAGAGCCTAGGTGAATGCATAAGTGAAACAATGAGCGGACAGTAGGGGCCAGAGACAATTCTACACAAAGTATCGACACTTACTTTCTTGCACTAGATGATATAAGAGAGCTGCTCGTCTGTGCTTCTCCTGGCAAAAAACATTATAACACTTTATTAAAGCAATTTTACCTGTTTCACGTGATCTTTAATTAAACCATCATTCATTTGTCCATTCTGTGTTTGTACATTTGGAATACAAATCAGCAAATTCTACATTTAATAGATGAACTGCTATATAACTTACCTGGATAGTTTCTTTCCATTTCTGATGCAGGAGCTTGGCTAAGTTTAGGTCCATCAGCACTGAGCAGTTTTCTGGGGAAAACTCACCTATAGTCATGTATAGCAATACATGAATATCATTTTGTAAAAGAACAAAATGGGACTAAACCATGTAAATAAATGCCCTCATAGCATAAAGCAATTTCTTCCCTTCGATTTTTCACCCATATGTAATGTTAAGGCATGTAACGTCAATGAATTTAATATACGTGACCACCTACAGCATAATACAGATTAAGTTTGAAAATTGACTGAGTTATATCACTTTGTATTTCGCTAATCAGCAAATGCTACTTTTGAGAAAATAGCAATTACACTTACCAAACCAGTTTCTGAATATCTGCATTTGAAACTTTCTAACATTCATAAATTAAATGAACCCAGCGCTTGACCAATCAGTGCGATCTTCCTAGCCTCTTCCAAGCAACAGGGGAGTTCTATTTACACCGATTCATGTCTGTTATGAGGCTTCTCACAGGTTTACACTTATATGTTTGGGGGAATCCCAGAGTATTAGAGAGTACAGAAAAGAGTATTCTCGTAGTGAATATGGATAATAAGGTATATAACAATGCATTATGATGGAGCGGTTATACATATTTAGTACTCAACCATATTTAATATATGGGCGGTGTTGGCTCAATGGTTAAGACTCAGGGTTACTGATCAAAAGGTCAAGGGTTCAAGCCCCCTAGTACCACCACTTTGTCACTGTTGGGCCCTTGAGTAAGGTTAGTTACACAACTAGCTCAGTTGTATAAAAAGAGACAAAAATAAAACATCAAATGCCAAATGCTGTAAATGTAAAATATAAATGTACTATTAACATATAAACACAAATCTGAAACGCTCCCTGAGTGGCACAGTGGCGTAGAAGTAGAAGTTAGCACATCCACCAGAGTCCGACTCCTGGGTGTTTCCTCCCATGGTTTTCCTCGCGTTACTCCGGTTTTCTCCCATAGTCTAAAGACATGCGCGATAAGGTAATCCAGATTGCCCTCTTGGATTGCCCATGAGTGTGAATGGTTTTGTGTGTGTGTGTGTGTGTGTGTGTGTGTATGTGTATGTGTGTGTGTGTGTCGGGCCTGTGATGGTCAAGCTGTTCAGGGAGTACCCCGCCTTCACCCAGTGTCGACTGAGATATGCTCCAAGCGAGTGAGTGAGCGAGTGAGTAAGAGCACATGGATTAAACAATAATTCTGCTTTAAATGATAGACAGTAAGGATTAATTACCTGGGGAGATGCCTACAGGACCAAACAATTCCGTGAGCTGGAGGGCAAGTTCTGTGGTTAGTTTCAACTCCAGTGTCTGTATGTTCATTGGCCCATTTTTCCTCTGACCCCTTCTTTCCTCTTCCTTTCTGTGCTCTGTCTCTTCAAGCTGTAACAGCCTTATGGCATTGATTATTTCTTTCGTCTCTCTGTCTTCTTCTACCTCCTCCTTATGTTCTACATCAAGTTGCTCAGTCTGCGAGACTTCACTTTCCATCTCTGGCTGTAAAGAATCCTTTAGTGCTTTATTCTCTCCGCTAGGTTCTTTTGGATGGATTACAATGGAAGGTCCTGACAGGCAATCAAGTGTTTCCTTTTGAACAGTATCTTCAGTTTGAGGCTCTAAAGGTTTGATGCTCTGGTCATTACTGTTTTCAGGGACGTTTTCACCAATGCTCATAGTCGAGCTAGCATCATTTAGTGCTACATTAGCAGGATTTTCACAGCAATTACTGCCAGTCTCTTCTATTACTGTATCACTTGTGCAGTTTATATTTGGCGCAAACAGCTCCTCCGTCACCTGACAATCCTGAGACTCTTTCCCAGCACTTCCTGTATCCTGATGATCAGAAACATTCTCTTCGTCATCCCTACAAAGATGTTCGCCCGAGTCAAGCAACAAGTTGGTGGTCCACTCCATATCTTGGTGGCACTTTTCATACAAATCCTCCAGAGTCTCCTTGGGAACATGTTTAAAATGGCGGCTAAGTATTTCCAGGCTGTGCTGCTTGAAAGGTATTTCTCTCAAGTCATTCTCTTCTACCTGAGAGCCTTTCTCATGACAAACCCGGTACGGTATCACCTGCTGGTCAGAAGATTTCTCTTGACTTATTTTTGAAACAAAACGCAGAAAGTTTCCCTCCAGGATAACTTTTCCACTGGTAGAGCTGTCTGATTCTGGCTCAGAACATTTTTGCTGGTCAATTCGCCACAGAAGGGCAAAGTCCTGAGGCTCTGTTTGGGTAAAAGCACTGGTACCTGCTGGGAAAAGTGGTTTCGGTGACACAGTTCTCAGCTCAGACTGCTGCAGTAATGAGATTGGAGACCCAGTATGAGGATAAGATGAAGGGCTTTGGTTTGTGAATGTCAGTGCCAGTTTGCAGGATTTTCCTGCCCTCCGACTGGAAACTTTCTTTTTCTTGGATTCAGAACTATAATCCCCCTCAGCTCCTGTGTTTATGGAGGGAGACGTATTACAGAATTGTTGATCTCTGTGCTCTGAACATGTTTCCAGGTCCAACTCTTCACTTGCTTCATTCTGTAAAACTGTGCACATCTCTTCTGCACCGCTTTGGAAAGACTCATCCTGATTGGCTCCAAGTTCTTTGAAGTGGATTGGAGTATGACAGTTGCCTTTTCCTGTATCACTAGATCTTTCTGACTTCCAGTCAAGGACACAGTCTGGCAGGGCTTTAGTCACCAAGCTTGAGTAATGACCATTACCACCTAATTGTAGTAAGTCTTGAGTTGTTTCTTGGGTAGTTTGGTTACCATCACCTTGAAAAAGATCTAGAAGCTTCTGGGACTTATTTGACGTGTCAAAATGAAAATCTTCTACAAATTTACTGTCAGATTTAGCTGCACCTTCATCAAACTTTGGCCTCTCCTCATTTGCATTTTTCTCTGTCTGATATTCTGACTTCCTATTGCGTTGTCCACGCTGTCCAAGGCTTTTACAAGGCCAATCACCCACAAAGTCCAGCTGTTCGGTAATCAAACTAACAGTATCCCTGGTGTCATCCTCCACAGAATCATCCTGACTTGCATTCCTTGCAGAATCACCTAAGTCACAGTTCAGATTGCTAGAGTCTCTATCTACAGTTCGGGTCTGTTCCCTCGCCCTCTTTTCCCGCTTGCCAATTGACTCTGAAAACATCACAGGTTGTTCCAAGTTCCTTGCGTCCAAAAAGTCAAGATCATTTACGTTGCAGTTATTCTGTTCAGAAGCTGCCATGTAGGCATCGAGTTCCCAGTCCAAGTCAGCTCCATCTAGAAGCTCAGGCTGTGGTGGTTTAACCAGTTCTGAAACATTTTCCTCAGAGGATACATATTCCTTGGAACTATGTGATCCAAGGTTGCTTTCTGCTGCACTAATATTTCCTGAAGTAGAGCTAAACTTAGAATCAATTGATGAAACATCAGGGAGAGAGGACGAGCGATAGCTACCAGATTTGGTAAATCCTGAGTCACCAACTAAGTCAGGACGGCTGGCTAAAGGCTGCCTGCAAGACACATATGGCAAAAAAACTGTTCAATAGATAAAAAAGGTTGCATACAAAATCAAGTAATTGTACCCCATGTTGATGTTTTAGTCTCTTCATGTAAATCACTGAATTTAAAATAGTCCTGACTAAGTCACAATGGTAAGGGTAAGTAGCCCTTGCTATGGTGATACCACATTCATAACTTTTACAAAATAATTATGTTAGTAATTTCTCATCATGGTACACAAACTCACTCTGTTGTGTGTGTTTGATATACATCTACACCATAGACGGCTGTGGCTTTAGGCTGTGAAGATATTATATTCTGGACAGATACATAGCGATCTTGGTTCTCCAGCATGCGGCGAATCTTTTCCTTTGTTACTCCGTGTTTTGTACGTCTACAAAAAGAATGGAGAAGAGCACATTTAAAAGTTGAAATATTACATTATATGATGTGTCTTGACATTCGATATTATTAGTGTGCCATATTTAATTTTTTTGTGTGTGTTTCTGCTATACTTCTCCAACTCTCTGGGTTTGGTTTTCCACCAGGTGTTGGGTTCACGGAACAGCACTCGGTATTTGTGCTTCAGTGCCTGAAACAATATAGGTGTGTGTGTGGGGGGGGGGGAGTAAAAATTAACATTTGGAACAAATAAAATAAAAGAAAAAGTTAACTTCCTGAAAATGTTTTGTGTCATTGATCTTAGAGTCTTGTTTGTGCTGTTATTCCACAGAGCAGTGGTGGACGTCAACATGTAGTCATACATACGCACAGAAAACTGTTTTTCAAGAGAAAAACCTCATACTAACTATGAAGCATGGTGGTGGAAACGTTATGGTTTGGGGTTGCTTTGCTGCCTAAGAGGCTAAACAGCTTGCCGTCACTGACTGAAAAATCACAACACTGATTCAAAGATCATATCATAACAGTGCTTAAAAATAATAAGATTTCATGTAACTGAAAATTGAACATGAACAAGTAATGGAACTTTTAGCAGGATTATGATTTCAGGGTCACCAAAAAAATCGACCAAGGAATGTGACAAATGAGGGATTATGGAAACACACTAGACTTGAAGAACAATGTTGTGGGGGATTTTTATAAGGGAAATGAATGCACAAACATTTAACAAATCAAAGTCAGAACTATGTAGAGGCAAGTTCTTCCTGAAGAGACATTAATGTATCTTCATTGTCAGTTATGCAAAAGACCTACAGGAAATTATGCTGCAAAAGGGGGCAATACTAGCTTCTGGCACCAAAGGTTTTCCTAATTGCTTCACAGAAAAAATATTACATCTACTGCTGTTTTTTTTTTACACATTTTCTGAAAGCACTGTATTAAAAAGGATAAAATGTTTGTTGTTGAAACAATTTCAATGGAATGTTCTTACTTTTATTCACAGGATAGTAAATACTATGATTTCTAACGCATTGTACAGACTTTTAATGTGAAGGTTAACAAAATTATTGCCTATTTCCGTCCATCTTCTTAGAACCCATTGGCAATCTTTACAGCGTCCTGCGGATTACATTTTGCCATATTTGGACAAATCTTGCAGCTCAAATGTGTTAAAACCACAATAAATTTTTCTATGTTGACCCTCATGTGTATGCTAATGGCTTACCAATGAAACATAGGGCTTCATCTCCCAGCACTGCAAATTGGTGTTGTCAATAATTATAGGAGTAAGACCCTTCTCAAAAGCTTCTTTTGCTGAAAATAAAAGTAAAAATCAATGTTTAATGACAATGAAAATTTTTTATGCATTTTTAATGTTTTTGACCACCAGTTATTTATAAACATTAGCTAATGCTGAGAATTAGTTGTAAAAATATTAATAATAATATTAAGGTAAATAAAATACAAAAATAAGCAGGATATAAATTAAAGTACCTTCCAAAAATATTTAAACTGCAAGACAATTTCTTTGTTTTTGCCATACACTGAATAATAATCACTATACAATGGTAAATTAACATTTTTGTCAACAGTGATTTAATTTAATCAGTGCCAATGTATCATTTTAACAAATTTGATTAACAATTAAACAACATTGATATCATAGAATCAAACTGGACCTTCAGTTGATTTTAAACTGATAATAAACCACAGCAAATTACTATAAATACTTGAAAATACAGTGAATCACATGTCCTGCTTTACAGCCAGCTTTATAGGACTTGGGAAAAGATACATCTCATGGAAATAAGCTAACACTTCAACCTGTTTAACAAAGCGCTTATAAATAAAGTTGATGTACTTGAATAAAACCACAGAAAAAAAAAGCTTTTTTGGCAACTGATTCAACGAAAGTATCAGTAGATGTAGTATTTTATTATTTTGTGAAGAAAGTAAGTGCACCTTTGGTCTCATTAAAGTCTACCGGTCTCAGTAAAACATTGGTTTTCTAAAGTTTTCTTTACCAATCTTTCTAAATCTGCAAGATGTTTGGAGGCTTTCTCGCATGCACTGCCCTTTTCAGATTTCCTCACTTTCAACAGGGTTCAAATCCAGTCTTCGACAAGGCTATTCCATAACACCATTTCTTCTTTTAAAGCTGTTCCTTGGTGTATTTTTTTGTATGTTTAGTATGTTTTCACTAACCTGTTGAAAAATCCCCCTCGGGTTCAATTTCTACTTTCACACAGATGGCCTAACATTATCTTCAAACGCTCTTTGAAAATCCAGAATTCATAATTGAATAAATGACAGAAAGCTGCCCAATCCCTGAGGCAGTGAAGCAACCCAAAACCCCAACATTTCTGCCACCATGCTTCACGATTAGAATAATAAACGTAACGGATGCAACATTTCACTGATGTGTTTGTATCACCTTCATATGTCTGCAATGTTTCAAAGAGGGTAAAATATTTCCAGAAATAAATTAAATAAATAATTTTCCTATATAATTTAGTTCTCATTTATTTAACCTATCTGCTTTAGAATAAACAATTAACGAATTTAGGAAAATCCTTGTGATTTAATCCGTAGTTTATGAAAAAAGGCAGTTTACCTTGTTCACTACACAAGCCAAAATGTTTTAACCACAAAGCAAGACTAACTACATTTACATTTATGGCATTTGTCAGACACCCTTATCCAGAGCAACTTACATTTATTAATCTCATTTGTACATTCATGTATTCAAGATCAGAAGCAAAAATGAGGAGTGCAATCAGAATTCATTCATTCATTCATTTTCTGAACCGCTTAATCCTATTTAGGGTCGCGGGGAGGCTGGCGCTCATCTCAGCCGACTCTGGGCGAGGGCGGGGTACACCCTGGACAGCT
>JBCNYG010000011.1:6834735-6852572 GCA_039654305.1 Porochilus rendahli | reverse complement strand
CTCCCAACCTTTCTCGCCTCCCCCCTCCCCCTCTGGTGTGTGTGTTTGTGTGGGGGTGTGTGTTTTCCCAAAAAAAAAACAAAAAAACACACCACCCCATGGTCCTAAAGCTAGATGAGTTTGGAGTTTGAAGGCTATGCATTCACTGTCCACGTTTTCTCAATGAGGAGGTGCTCTACATTACCAATGGAAGTATTGTAATCATCAGTGTTTTTGAAAGTTTGTAAACAATTTCCTGACAAAACTGCTGGATTGATAACAGGCAAAGTGTTTGTTGCCTCACCTGAATATGTTACCCCACCCATGTTGTAAAAAAGTTGTGGTTAGTATAGCCAAGCTAGCATGTGACTAAATATAAAAAACTGTGTGTACTCCCTGTTGTTGGGTATTTCCGGCATTACATTGAATGCTTCCAATGAACTTGTCCCACAGTGTCATATGAGCTAAATGGATATTGAGTTAGCAAAATGAACTTCAATATGTTAATCCTTATAACTGGTGCTCCAATATTTTTATTTGAAATAATATATTTTATATATTTTGTTGTAATTTTTTCTGGGACAATATATCATCTAACAAAAAAAATATTCTGACAGGTCTATTAATAATAAACTTCCTTTGTTGATTCCATCTCAGAAAGGATTGGAGCAGTCTATACTGACTAGCAGCTATGAACAGCATGCTAAACCCGGCAACCTTTTATTCTAATATTAACATAGTGTACATATGATTATACATCCTAGTTAATGTGAATGCATAACTTGGGGGAAATTTGTGGCAAGGTTTTCATACCCATTTTAAATCCAAGGTAAATTCTGCCAGCCATTATCTCTGTTGGAGGAAGTCCACACATGCATGGAAGAGAGAGGATTGGGGAGCTACAGGAATCTGCACTGTGCAGCTCATCAGTGAACTAAAGTTTTTACTAATTTTTAAGCGGGCAGGCAGTCAGTGTCCATATAGTGGTTGGCCACCACAAAGAAGTCAGTGTGTGGCGTCACTGAGATTACCGATTTCTCCATTCTAGTATTTGATGTGGACATTAAGCTAACGCCCTCTTTCTGCATGATTTTATGCATTTAATTCATTGCTGCATGGCCTGATCATCAGCTGTTTGGATAAATGAATAAATGAACATCTATGCACATGTTCCAACAAGTATATATTTCTTCCCAAGTTTTTCATCAGAGAAAAAAAAACATCCTTTAATAAGCTTACGGTATCATTACAGAGTATACTTACCAAACGTGATGCAGGTTTTAGGAATATTTAGCTTTATGTTTCTTGCTTGTTTCACGTTGGTTTGATGCTCATCATTCAGTGCGTGTCGTGTACATGAGAACACGTGAGTAATTTGGTGCTCTACCGCAGTCACGAGCACAATTTGAAAACATGCCGTCCAACACACACTTGCTGTTCGTGTAACTGGCGATTAACACTGAGGAAAATGGACTCGGTTCCTCATCCGTAAACGCAAGAATGATGACTACGACCCTCGCTCAGATCAATCTGGTGGGCACGGTGAGTCTAGCAAACAGAGTAAGCTGAGTGATCTGCTGAAATCGCCAAGTGATCTGCCGAAATCATCTCCAAAAATGCGGACTTATGTATGGAAATTCAGGGATGCATGGAAAACCAATCGGCCCTGGCTGCAGTACGATAAAGATCGCAGGATATTGACTTGTTCCTCCTGTGTATAATTCAGTAGGCAACAGAAAAACAACACATTCGTGTCAGGTACGGATTCCTTGCGCATTGAAAATGTACGGTCATACGAGGGCAATACTGAACACAAGGCCTGTCATTCTGCATGGCTGAAGTCTTAAAAGAAAAAAAAAAAAAGCATCAACCTGCCGATCAACCAATCATAAAAGGCATAAAAAATATGGAGAAGAAGGAGATACAGAAAAAGTTGGACACTGTCAAAAACGTTAGAATTTATCAGTGTTGCACTTGGCGGGTCAACAGATCGCGCTAACTTAGAGGAGGAAATCTACTTGGTGGCTTATATTGATGAAAGTTATGAGCCACCACTAGACTTCCTAAGTTTCTGTAGTGTAAAATCTCATGTCACTGAGCTTTCTGCACAGTTTTTTCAAGTGTATGAAAGTGTGGGTCTCCAACCAAAAAAGAACGGTGTCCAGCCTGCCACCAATGGGCCAGTTATGAAAAACGTGTGTAAGCCGGTCAAGGAAAAAATTTCCTGTTTGCTCCAATTGCATTGTGTGAACCACAGATTGGAACTAGCATTCAAGGATGCTGTGAAGGACACTACTGTTGAAAATGAACCGAGAACCCTGTTGTACGGACTAAACACATTTTATCATAACGGCAGTCTGCAAACTAGGTGTTGGCATCAGGCTGCTGAGCTGCTGGGTGTCAGTGACTTAAAACCTCAGAAAGCTTAAGGGACCAGGTGGGTTGCCCATTGTGAGAGAGCCATGAAGGCTATGGACAGGAGCTTTATTTCTACTGCCACACAGTTAGAATCCTGTTCCAAGGACACTCCTCCAAGTCCGTTCACTTAATCTAAAGCCCTTGGCTTGAAAGAAAAGCTAACCGATCCAAATATTGTCATTTTCACATTTGCTATCCTAATGCCAATTTTAGCAATCTGTTCAGTTCCAAGCTGTGTCCTTAAATCTGATATTGCAGGCATTCACACTGGCAAACACTGTAAAGAAAACAAAGAACAAAGCCAGTAACTTCAATTGTGAAGAGCAAGTAAATAAATTAAAAAAACGAGAGAATTACCACAGAAGAATTGACATTCTAAGACGTCCAATTGACACTGATGCCACACTAGTAAAGCTGAGTAAATCTCTACTAGATAACTTACAAAAAGCTAGGGGCTTTAGGTGACTGGATTATTGGTACTTGTTCAGTTACTTGCAGTATTTGATGTTTCAAGATTACCTTGTGCAGATACTGATGATGGCGATGGTGATGAATATGGGAAGGAGGAGATTAGGCATTTGGCTGCTCACTTTTCTAGTTTAATATCCAAAAAGGTGTGATGTTTCCAAAATAGAAGAGGAAAGGCCTATCTTATAAGAGCACACAAGAAGGGTTCCTTCAACAACAACTATTTTGGTTTAAAATTCTCGGACAGAAATCGGATTCTGATGATCTCAAACATCTTGACCCTTGTAAAGATTCTGCTTTACTTATCTATTCTACAGCACCAGTAGAACAGGCATTTAGTCTTATGAAAAGGCTAAAATCTGACTGGAGGTCAAGCCGATCAGAAAGTACACTCAATGATCTGATAACTGTAGCTCTGTGTACAGACAGTGCAAGCTCATTTGATCCTAAACCAGACATTGATTTTTAGTGGCTTTCCTCTAAGACAAAGTGTAGGTTGGTTGATCGATATGGGACCCGAGTAAGAGATACTGCTGCTGACTTATCATCATCATCTTCGTCATTGTCTTCATATAAGGGCCACTGTAAGATTGGATACCTCAAAACTGGCAATATTAAGATCTGTGTTACCAGGTGTAAATGTATACATGTTTAGTTCTGTTTTAATTTAAGAAATCTTAAAAGAAAACAAATATTTTTAATAGACATTTTTTATTCTGATTTTCAATATTGTTACACCCACTCAATAAAATTTCTTACCCTGTTTATATTTTTAAAGGTGGCCTTATTTCCCTTTTTGAAATGATACTATGTATTGGTTAGGCACAAAAAAGTGAGTTCATTGAAAAGTAAACTCAACAGGTTTATTCATTGGTGGAAATGAAACAGTCTTTTGGAAGCTAGGAAATTGTCTATCCTGTGAGCCTGCCTTTCAAAGCTGTGAGTTGGTAATCATATATTCATCTTTTCGTCACTAATTACATATATACTGGTTGCTAATCATGCTGATATGTTCAAGATAATTTCTGAGGAGATGGGTAAAAAAAACATTTTTTTTCTACCCCTGAAGAGCCAGGGTGCACATGTTTATTGCTGATTCATTGATTTTCAGCCACTGAGCTGCTCGTCATTCACCTGCATAGTGAGAAACAATCATCAGGTCATTTCGGCACTTAGTGATTGGTTGATTTGTCACTGGTTTATTCATGTGCAAAGAAACAGAAAAAAACAGTTTTATTCCAAAATAAAAAATGTTCTGTGTGAAAGTACTCATGGTTAAAACACAAGCTGAAAAATATATTGATTACTGTCTACCTCTGGTAATTGCACTAAAAAATCCCCCTGGTATTTAAAGTCCTTAATGTCAGCAGAGGATTTTTGGTAAATTTTTTCCATTGCACTTATCAAATTTTCCAGAGAAAATAGTTTAAATGATTAAAAATATTGGCATAAGTATATGTTCTGAATGGCGGAAAACTCAACTCACCAAGATCTTTTATAAGGAGCTCTGCTTTTGGGCTGTGCCTCAATCATTTCCACTAAGCCTGAAACCCAAAAGGCTTAAAGAATTCTCTTGTTTTAGCAGTGCAGTAAAGACGACCAACACCAGCTGAGAAGAGCTTGTTTATCAGCATGCGGGATAAACCACAGCTGCAGTCTTCACTTGTTGTTTAATTTTAAATAATGCTGTACCTGTTGTAGTGCATCACTTCTTTTGAGACATGGTTCTAGCTGGCTATCAAGTTCAGCTTGTTTCATCTGTAAAATGTCATATGATGTCATATTTCCACACCCACTAGATATAAGCAATTGTATGTTCTGATTAGTTCTCTACTACTAGGATATTAATATTAGTTCCTGTACAGTGTGTACAGAAAAAAAACTACAAAAAAGGGGGGTGCAAGAAAAGAATTTGATCATTAGAATGTGTAGGAAAATTTTTATTTTTTTACTTTCCAAATTTTTTTATTTATTAATTTTTTCACCAAAGCAATTGTTTTTTTGGCCTGTTTGTTTGGGAGTATTTAGCCGATGAGATGTGTCACCCCTGAGGTGGAAATGAACGTTCGTTTTTTTATAATTAGAATAATGGGGAATATAATAAAATCTTATTCCACTCAATCTCGTCGATAATGTGGTGCGATGTGCCTCGTCATTTTTCAGCGCATATGTGACCTCGTTTCATGTAATTAGTGTTAAATATTAAACATTTTCCATAATATCTCCTCATTTAAATGTAATCTGAAGTGTTTCTGTTTCAATATGTTATTGTAATGTGCACTGACTGACAAAAAAAATGTGTCTGATTTACTTCAAGAATCTCAGTAAACTGTTTGGTCTCTGGGTGAAAAGTTAAAGTGTCGACTTTACTAAGCAGCCCTAATTTTAAATTATAGATTGAAAACATTGTGTATGTATGTGTGTACTAGTAATTGTAGAGGCAACTATTGATTGTAATGTCTAGAGGTGTAAACATCTAACTGTTATATAACATGAGTGTGCATTATTCACATGTTGAGACTGGTTTTGATAACTTGGCTTCCACTTTCCATAAATCCATTTGTTTATCTGTGTTGTGCTCTTTCTGTCTCTCAGTTGGTGGTGAAGACGTACATGGATATGGATCAGGATTCTGAGGAGGAGAAGCAAAAGTACCTGGCTCTTGCACTACACCTGGCTTCAGAGTTCTTCCTGCGGAACCCAAATAAAGATGTCCGGCTGCTCGTAGCCTGCTGCCTGGCAGATATCTTCAGGATCTATGCCCCTGAGGCTCCATACACCTCTCATGATAAACTCAAGGTGTCCATACATGCCTTCAAAACCATATTTTAAAACAGTCATGTGCTGTCATGTTCCATATCAAGCACCTGGGAGAAGCTCAGAATTACATTTCTAGCTCGGGGGTTAACTTGCTTGTGTAGAGTTTTGGGCTGCATGTTCAGTATATCACGGTTTTTGAGGTTTAAGAAAGTAGATAGTGAGTGAAAGTGGTGCATGTTGCACTGTTCTTAGGTGTTGATTGCAACGAAATTGTGGGATTACCTAGAAATTGCAAAAATAAATTAATTTTTAAACCGTTAATTAAGAAATGACATTTGGGTCGGCTTTGCCTGGGGGCTCTATGATTGTTGGAACTTGTGGTAAAATATAGTAATTCCAATTACAGTGATTGCTTAAAATTGCAAGGTCGCACAGAATGCATGAAGATTGGCTGATTCATGTAAACTAGTGTGATTGGAAGAAGCATGTTTTATATCCCAACTTGGCACCATTTAATTTTGGGGAAAAAATGTTGACTTAATTAAGTAATGTTTAAGTTGCATACTTAAACATAGCATGAAATTTACACTACAAACATACAGTCACTTGGTGAATGAAACATGGGGGCGTTTGAATAGTTGTTCATGTAACCATTATGTGTGTAGGAGATTTTTTTGTTCATCACACGTCAGCTGAAGGGTTTGGAGGACACCAAGAGTCCCCAGTTCAACAGATATTTCTACCTTTTGGAGGTGAGGCTTTTATTGACCTGCACAGTTTATGCATCTTATTTGTGAACATCCAGCACCAAACCAGTTAAAAATCACAGAACTGTATTTTGAGATATAGCGGATTAATGCATTAATTGGACAAAATGACTAATTTTGTGATTTTAGTACAAGTCTCTAGAAAAATGTCTAAACTTTACCATTGTTACAGTGTATTTTTTCACAATTCATACTGTACGTGTGCACCAAATCATGAATTTAGTAAAAGTGACTTAATCACTGAAAATATCCCAAAAATAGCAAAAAATAAGTCAACATTTTGTGATGTTTAGGATTTTTCACGTCATATCCAGTAAATGATATTTAGCTTGGAATTCCCACTATTGAATCATTGGATGTAAAAGTACATCTGGATGAGCTGCACAATCTGAGCCACTTGTGTGGGTTGTAGACTCCGTCTCATGCTACCACTGGAGTGAAAGCACCACCAGCATTCAACAGTGACCAAAACGTCAGCCAAAAAGCATCAGAACTGAGAAGTGGTCTGTGGTCACCACCTGCAGAACCACTCCTTTATTGGGGGTGTCTTGCTAATTGCCTCTAATTTCCACCTGTTGTCTGTTCCATTTGCAAACAGCAGGTGAAATTGATGGTCAATCAGTGTTGCTTCCTAAGTGGACAGTTTGATTTCACAGAAGTGTGATTGACTTGGAGTCACATTGTGTTTTAGTGTTCCCTTTATTTTTTTGAGCTGTGTGTGTATATATATATATATATATGTATAAAATATTACATTTTCATCCCGAGAAGCCTGTTTCATGATTGCCCACTAATCAGGGGATTTATGATAAATTGATATAAATTATCTAAATCCCCTGAGCAGTGGGCAACCGCAAAACAGGCTTGTCGGGATGAAAATGAAATCTTTTATTTTTCTCACATACCATATATTATAAGTATTAAGCACTGTTCTATGGAAAATCAATTTTGTGTGTGTGTGTACGTACATATATGGGTCATTCCATGCCAAATCAACGAGATTTCCAAAATCTCCCCAGGTGACCATCTCCAATTTTCTCTGATTATACACAAGTACCTTCAAATGTCTTATGAATACGTGCAAAATATTTCGGCTCAATTTTCAGTATTTTTGGAGATAAGCCTGTTTGAAGATGGGCACTCCAAATTGCTCACCGAGCCATTTTGAGGTTTTTTTTGCATTTTTGAAAGCTAAAAATTAGGGCTGCTAAGATTAGTTGCTTATTAAAATTGTCGACTAATTTAATTATCAACGGCGTTTATTTTTGGAAGCCTTGTTTCCTCTCAAAACTGCAGCTGTACCTTCCGCTGCCTTTCTGTCCTTGATGCACATGTGCAGTTGTGGTAATCGGGGGTCTGCCAATGATGTCACCAGAAAAGTTATGCTCAGTATCATCAGTATCATGGCTAGCCGCAAACAGAGTTCAAAAGTTTGGGAGCTTTTTTCCCCCAAAAAAGAAAAGAATCTGCAACGCAGAACTTGCCTTCCATGGGAGCACTATAGCGATGCACGAACATTTGAAAAGAAAGCACGTTGCTGTAGCTGAATCTGATTCAGGGTGTGCATTTTTTTCTTTTTCTTTTTTTCTTTTTCCATTTTTGAGATTTTCAGGAAAAGTTTACGGAGCTTTTTTCATGGAAAAGCGACTCATGGTATTAATATCATATTTTCTATTCCGTACCTGCTGGTGATTGTTTTCATTTATATCAAATTTCATTGCCATCTGGCTTTTAATCTTTAAGTTATTACAGCACAAACATTGGTTGTGTGTGTGTGTTTATGTGTGCGTTCTATGGGTATAAAATATAGTAAAAATAATTGTTTGGAAGCCTTCAGACTATTAATCAGAAGAACAAGGCAGACCTGGTGATAGAGAAGTCTAGAACACATGAAACTGTTGAAATGATCATATGTCCCTTAAAGCATAAATATATATCTATTATTTTAATAGAAACTGATAAAGTATTATTGCATTGCCATGCATTACTTTGTATTACCAATGCTGGGTGCCGTTTCAGCACATTCTGTGTATTGTAAAAACACCTTTTAATGGCTGATAGCAGTGGCAGATGGTACAAGCTTTATAGATGCTATAGCATCTTGGGCAGGTAAAAATATCGGTCGTTGGCCTAGGGACAGACTTTTTACTAAATTTTTTGAAGAGGTTCAGCAGTTGCCTACATGCACAAGTTCACCATGGTTTTTTTTTTTTTTTGGACCCACAGTCGATGCTTGTGCTGTAATAACTCAAACAGTAAAAGCTTGATGACAATGAAATTTGATATACATGAGAACATGTGAGTTGTGATGCTATGAAAAAAGGAATAAACATAAAATTCTAAGTTTGGCACCCTTATCTGCTAGTCTGTTACCCATATATTCTACTTACCAAATTTGAGCTTTAAACATGCATGTTTAGCGGAGATATTAGCTTTCAAAAATGCAAAAAAAAACAGGGTTGAAGTGTCATCTTCAAACAGGCACATCTCCAAAACTACAAAGAATTGGGCAGAAATGTTGTGCATGTGTTCATAAGACATATGAAGGTAGTTGCATATAAAATTTAATGAAGATTTGAGATGGTCACCTGGGAAGTTGCCATTGATTTGCCATGGAATGACCCATATATAATATGTAAACACACTCACCATTTGAAAGTTATTTTTCAGAAATATATTGGCCTGTGTGACTGATTTGGTGCTGGAGGATCACATTTTATTACAAGTCTGTTTTACTAATGTTTTTTTCAACAGATATGTCCCTGATGTTTTGTGATTTTATTTAATGATTTATTGCAGAATCTGGCATGGGTGAAGTCCTATAATATATGCTTTGAGCTGGAGGACTGTAATGAAATCTTTATTCAGCTCTTCAAAACTCTTTTCTCTGTCATCAAGTAGGTCCAAGTTTATATCCTTATCCAATATTAATGTTGTCAGATCAGTTGAGGATGAATCACTTTTATTAGCTAGTCCACTGGGTGAGGGTGTGCTCTGGTGTGCTGCCCACTCGCAGCGAGGTTCAGAAGCGAGTGCTCTAGTTACAACGCTGAGGTTCATTGCATCACTGTGAGGTCCAGAAGTCAGCAATGGAATTAATTACACCAGGACATGCAGTCTGCTTCCCCCTGACTGCTGAGCTCCTTATTTACCTGCCCCTGCTTATTGTTTCATTATAGTGATGGATATATATTTGTTCAAGAACAAACTTTCCAGGTTATGTATTGCTGAATTGTAATGGTTTAGCGGAGGGCAGTGTTGAATAATGATATTTTTTAATAGAGTATAAGAAAGTTTCTTCTTTGTCCCTATGTCTTTATCCTGTATATGCACAGAAATATTCTTATAATATGCAGTAAAGCAGAAAAATGAATATTTTGTACTGTATGTATTTGTGTGTGTGTCTATGTATGTGTATATATATATATATATATATATATATATATATATAGAGTGCAGATACAGTGTACAGCTCAGTAACATGTAGCCTTGGCTAATACTTCAGGGTGTGTTATAAAGCAATAGTAACATTTATACATTAGGACATGTAACCTCACAGTGGAATGAGAATGTTATTCAGACTGAACCTGGTGTTAGTATAAGAGATTTTTCCTTGGTTGGGAACGGGTCATGAAACAAGTCGTGGCCATGTTCAGGGTGAAGAAGCTTCCTAAAGGTTTCTTAGTATGGGATTTCATAGAATGTAAACTTCATCAACCAAGAAATTGAATCTGGGGACATTTCAATAAGAGAGCCTGCATGTTCCCTAGTCTAAATCCTCAAAAAGCCATTCTAATGTGTAATGTGACTGGAATGGAAATGAATAGTATCCCAGTGATGATCATATCTTGACTTCCGTTTCTGACCCGGTGATATCACTGGGTTGTTTTTCACCCTCCAGTAATAGCCATAACCAGAAGGTGCAAATGCACATGCTTGACCTGATGAGCTCCATCATAATGGAGGGTGATGGAGTAACCCAAGAGCTGCTGGACACCATCCTCATTAACCTCATTCCTGCACACAAGGTATGGACTCGCTCATTATGTAACCTCACATCAGTCAACTAGTTTTACGCATTACTTAGAACAGCTCTGCATCAGTCTGATGCTAAGTTTATGGATGTTTCAAGATATAGCTTTATGATCAGATCAACATGCAGCCTGGATTCCTGCTGCTCCTACTACCTGCAGTTTTTTGACTGAGTAATGAAATTTTTAATGACAAATCACGTCTGCAAACCTGATAAATCTGAATAGACATTTATGTTATAATGGCATCTTTCTGTTGGTGTAGAACCTGAATAAACAAGCATATGACCTGGCTAAGATGTTGCTAAAGAGAACTGTTCAGACCATCGAGACATGCATTGCTTCAGTAAGTGTGTGCATGTGTGTTTCATTTCCAATATAGTTCTTTTTAATTTATTTAAAAATTAAAAGATTTGTTTACTTTGTGCTGTTGTGTGTCGCAGTTCTTTAATCAGGTGTTAGTGATGGGTAAGTCCTCAGTGAGTGATCTCTCGGAGCACGTGTTTGACCTCATACAAGAGCTGTTTGCCATCGACCCACTGTTGCTTGTGTCCGTCATGCCACAACTTGAGTTCAAGTTGAAGGTAAGGGGACGTGTACACAATTAATCACACACTCAAAACAAATACATCAAGCACATGAGTCATAGAAGAAGAAATCCAAGTTAAAACAGATTTTTTGAATTGAAAAACACAAGGTTTTACTACATATCGAGCAAGCATTAAATCCCAGCTTTTATTCTTTTAATTTCTAGCAGTCCTGTATGGAGGTTTTTCTTCCTATAGTTAAAGAAAAACAAAGCATGATCTATATATCTATATTAGTATTCGTCTTTGACTCAGAAATCATAAAAAAAACCCTGAATATCTGCATTTAAAAGTTGCCAGTTCTAAGACGACACTCGGACATGGGTGCAGCCGTGTTCCGGAAATCCGGTAACGTCATAGCGCACACTTGCGCCTCGTTTATGTTCGTTTCAATCACAATATTAACGATTGCACCTCATGGTAATATTGCAGATTTGAAGGAAATCACATTTTTGAAAAGGTCCACTCCCACTTTGAGTTTTTAATAGAATTCTAACAATCAGATATAAATGTTTTTAGAACAAATCAGATGCAAATACAGGTAATGGAATTATACTCCTGATAGTTTACATTCATGCTTGCAAAAAAAACCAATTGAGTTATTCGTATCTGCCCAGAGCAATGATGGAGAAGAGCGATTAGCGGTTGTAAAGCTGTTGGCTAAACTCTTTGGGGCAAAAGATTCAGAACTGGCCACCCAAAACCGCCCGCTCTGGCAGTGCTTTCTGGGGAGGTGAGATCAGTACTTATTTACCTTTTTTTTCTCTCTTTTGTTTATAAGATTTTTATGCATTGAAGGTTCTGTTTCTGCCCCAGGTTTAATGATATCCATGTACCTGTGAGACTGGAGTGTGTGAAGTTTGCTAGTCATTGCCTCATGAACCATCCAGACCTAGCTAAGGACCTTACAGGTATGTGTTGATCTGTGTTCACGGGTGTTCTTGTGTTGGATTGAACTCACTGCTTTTTCTCATAAAAAAAGCTGTTTTTTTTTTCTCTCACCCAGAATACTTGAAAGTAAGGTCACATGACCCTGAAGAAGCAATCCGGCATGATGTCATTGTGACGATCATCAATGCAGGGAAGAAGGACCTGAACCTGGTTAATGATCAGCTGCTGGGCTTTGTCAGAGAGAGAATGTTGGACAAGAGGGTGAGGCTTATATCCGCATGACAGCCCATCATGAACCAGATCGTGTACGTTAATGCTGTCTTGTTTCACCAAGGTGAAACATGATCATCCACTGCCAAGTGGTGTGGGCGTTATGTTTTAGGTTTGTTTATATATGCGAGATTCTTTTTAGTGTGATCTCTATCTCAAGAACGAGGGGTGGAATGTTGGTACCGAGGTCTTTTTTTATGTTACAGCTTTTCTGTTTGATGTATATTTAAAGGGTTTTTCCACCATATAAATTAGTGATGATTAGGATGATAAGGAGAGGTTGGTGTTGCGCTCTACTTGATTTGGCAGTGGAGGAAAGAGATTATTTTATGTGTTTGCAGAACACCATACTTGAGAGAAATTGGCATAGCATCGATCAGATTTTTTTGTCACGAATGATTGTCTGAGTGATGGTAACTTCTCCTCCAAACTGTTACTTTTTTAAAATAAAATACACTTTTATCAACTTAAACAGAATTCTTTGAGCCATATGACATAAAGCATCTTCATTTTTTTTAGGTGCCAAAATAAACCATTACTGCCCCACAATTCATTACTCATTTGAATAGAAAGGCTTTTAACCCAATCACATTGAGGAGGCACATGACGTTTCTGACGTGTAAAACGTGTTTACAGCAGTAAAGCTATCCAGCAGAATGGCATCTTGCTACCTTGTGGTGATATCGGGTTTCCGTTAAAGAAATCTTATCTCAATAGCATAACACTTTCAGTATAAAGATTTTAGCATGATAGTTACATGAAATTACATCAGTATCATCAAAACTAATCAACTCTGAAACCCTGTATCAGGAGAAGTTAATTTTTTCAGAGCTCCACTTTTATGAAGTTCCTAAATGTTCTGTTATTTCTACAGCAGTAAATACAATAGAATTCTTTTTGGATTCTTTTTGCAATTTAGTCTTAAAGCAAAGGATCTCACACAGTTTTACCAACAGAGAACGGGTTACAGCTCCATACATCTCTGCACACAAAGCAGTCACAAATAAAATACAGTACGAGCAATTTAAGTGATGTAGATGGCTTTAGAGCCACGACCGCCAGTCTAGGCTTCCTTCCTCCCGATTTTTAAATTTGTTTCAGACCCCTGTAGTGAGAGCCTACAACAGCATAACAAAACACTGTACATGAATTAAAGTCAGGATTGTTCTATTTCCTGCTTAACGAAACGAACTGTGTGGGGTTTTAAAAAAAATATTTCACAATGTGTATGTGTTTGCAGTGGCGTGTTCGTAAGGAGGCGATGATGGGTTTGGCACAGCTGTATAAAAAATATTGCTTGCACCACGAGGCTGGCAAAGAATCAGCTCAGAAAATAAGCTGGATCAAAGACAAACTGCTGCATATATACTACCAGAACAGCATCGATGATAAGTAAGTTGATGATAAAGGTGCACAGGTGTGTTGTGGGGAAGATTTTCTTACAGCTGCTTTCTTGTTTTGAGTGCATTAAATGTAAATCTGTTTTACTAATCTATAAACTGTTTTATTGTGTAATGTTTCTGTCTGTGTGTTGAGGTTGCTGGTGGAAAAGATCTTTGCACAGTTTATGGTTCCTCACAGTTTGGAGACTGAGGAGAAGATGAAGTGTTTGTATTACCTTTATGCCTGTCTGGACACTAATGCCGTCAAGTGAGTCAGAAACCAGACAGTGAAACCCATATTACTCGTCTCGTGCGATATTAGCAGTCCTAACACCGCTGAAACTCATGTTCGGATATTTAAAAGTGTTGAGTGTAACTTACTGACTCACTGTCTTTTTTTTTTGTTTGGGTGTGCATGATAGAGCTCTGAATGAGATGTGGAAGTGTCAGAACATGCTGAGAGGGCTTGTGAGGGAACTTCTGGACCTGCATAAACTGCCCACGGTGTGAACGTTACTTCAGTTAAATTTTCTGAGCTGTTGAAACACCATTAGAGGTTAAACATTTAGGCTGTTTTGCATGTTGGTGGTGGTATTAATAGGTATGCTTTATTTGTTCTGTGTCTACAGTCGGAAGCAAACACAACAGCCATGTTTGGAAAGCTCATGACCATCGCCAGTAAGTAAACAGACCACCAAGTCGAAACTGCATGCAGTCCTTGACCTTATTTATGTTTACTGCAATAATGAGACAAAGCTTTTAGAACATGAAAATTTTAAGTGGCTGTGTTCAATGTTGTTAATTTCTCTCTCTGTCTGTTGTGTGTGTGTGTCTCTCTCTCTTTCTCTGTCTTTCTCAGAGAATCTTCCTGACCCAGGGAAAGCTCAAGACTTCATGAAGAAGTTTAATCAGGTTTTGGGTGAAGATGAGAAGTTGCGCCTGCAGCTGGAGCAGCTCATCAGCCCAACCTGCTCCTGCAAACAGGCTGAGCAGTGTGTGGTGAGTACAGCACACAGTCCAGCAATCAGAGGCCAACCGAACAGACAGTGACCAGTCTCCTATAAACAATACGGAAACTGCTGGTTTATATTTCAGTTCATTTGATTCTGCCGATGATAAAAAGTGCATTGATTTACAATACATGTTCCTATAAATAAATAAATAGGTAAATAGATAAATATATTTTCATTTCAAGATGTACAAGTGCATTTTCTAGAGATGTGTATTAAAGCCAATGTTAGCGTTCATTTTCTAAGTCACTTATGCCTAGATCACATGTAAGCAATCATGGCCAAATGTACAAAAGCGAATTTTAGTTTGAGGGTAATTGAATATTTTTTCAGAGGTAGTCGAATTTGAGGTAAATGGTCTGTTTTCGTGGAAAAAGTTTTGGATCTGCTCAAAATTTGGTTCGAGTGCATGTTTTTGGACTGTTAGAGAAAACCCGAAGGAAACCTACACAAGCGCGAAGAGAACATGCAAACTCCACACAGAAACGTCCCGAGCCCGGGAATCGAACCCTGGCCCCAATACTGGCATGTCATGTTTAAACGCATCAGCATATTTAACATAGTTGCCCTTGAACCCTTCAGGTCTGAATAAATTTTCAGATCCAGAGTTGTATTGATTTTAGTATTCTTTTTTTTCTGTGTTCATGAGGTTTTTTTCTCCCACCCCGTTTTGTCATTACAGAGAGAGATAACACGCAAGCTGACGTACCCCAAGCAGCCCGCAAACCCCTTTCTCGAAATGGTTAAATTTCTGCTGGAGAGAATTGCACCAGTGCACATTGACTCTGAAGCCATCAGGTATATCTGCATGTCTGATGTCCGTTTTATTCTCCTTTCTTTGTGGAGTTCAGAGTTTTCTGTATGTTTGGATAGTCGATGGGTAATTATAGTGTTGATTTTTAGCTAATGGTGTACCATTTATGTTGATTTGCTGGTGCATGTTTATATTATTCCTTCTAATCACTTTCTAATCGCGTATAGAATAAAACTGCTAATGCTGTATTTCTTTTTAACATCTTACATACATCTTTTTAAACAGTTAAATGAATGAACAAACATATCTGAAGGTTCTGTTTAAACTGTGTGAACAACGGCATCATGCCGATTTGATTTGATTGGACGTGTTGTGTGAGGACATCATTCACCAACTGAAACATGTAGTGCAAGTTACATATACACATCGTACACGATTGAGCAAAAATCAGATAGTGTCCATCATTAAACAGTATGCAGTGTGCCTTTTCCATGGCAACAGGGAGTGCTTGAGTCAGCACATTCAGCTTATTAGCACGTGTTAGTGGGGGTATTAAAGAGATGTTAAAACACTGAGTTTATTTGGTCGTTCTGTTTTTGTGGTTAAGTTAAAAGCGAAAATTAGAGAGTCCATTTCAGACGCCTGTGGTTGTCACTGATAGCATGTTATTCACTGAGCAGGATGACTGGAGCAAATTTCACTCTCTTTGAAGTAATGTGTACTAAATCGTTTTTGTGCCGGTATGTAATGCTAAAGTATGTTTCACACCCGTGGTAAACACTGTTCCTTCTCCCAGTCGACACAGATTCTATTTATGTGTCACATGTTTTGATGGTGCAATGAAGCCTTCACCTGATAAATGATTGGTTGGTAAAGTGTCACTTGTAACATGCTCCATATCGAGGGATAGGATAGCATTTGTTTCTGCACTTTATACATATGCATATTTATAAACTTTTTCTGCTTGTTTGTATTCAAAGCCTGTGAGTCAGTTTTATATTGCTCTGAGGTGTCTGCTGATGGGCACATAGCAGTATGATTAGTTATTATGCTCATGTATAATTTTTTTTCCTGTGTCAAGGGACTTTTTATGCCAAAACATGCTATAATGTGTTTTATAATGTACAGCACATTTAAGGTGCATCTCAAGTGAGACCAGACAAGCTTGTATTATTGGCATTTATGTTTTTACTAGAATGTTTCTGGGGAACATTTGGCCAATAACCTGTTTTTAGGTCGTTTACATCCGTGTATGCAGTCACCATTCAGTTGCAGATGCTTTCAGCGCAAACTGGAATCCAAACCCCATTTAGAGATTTTACAGTCTGGCGGTTCCAAATGCCATTCATTCAAATTGGAATATATTAAAATGTATGAATGGGATTGAGAGCAAGCAGAGTTGAAAGAAAATAAGGTGGAATTATGTCGGAGAAAGATAAACTATATGGACACAACACTGTTTCTTTCCTCTTTGCTGTTGTAATACCTTTCTCAATTCTGGGAAGATTTTGGAGTGTGGCTGTGGGGATTTGTAGTCATTCATCCACAAGACCATTGTTAAGGTCAGGCACTGCTGACAGGTGGAAACACCTAGTGCAGTTGGCATTCTAGTTCATCCCAAACATGTTAATTGGGGATGAGGTCAGTGCTCTGAGCGACAACTCATGTTCTCCCACTCTAGCCTTGGTGAGGAATGTCTTCATGGAGCTCACTTTGTGCACAGGGGGGACGGTTATACTAGAAAAGGTTTGAGTCTCTCAGTTCTAGTGAAGGGAATTTGTAACCCAACAGCACATGAAGACATTTATCTTTGTTTATTTACTTTGAGAAGAAGCTACATATGGGTCTAATGGTCAGGTGTCTATGAACTTTAGTACATATGGTGTATGTTCTTTAAATTGGCTGCATGTGCTGAGCTGTTTTATAATTAATCAGGTCTGAAATCTGTGTCTCTTAGTCTCCCATACTGCATTTGGACCTTTTCCCTCCTCCCTGCACACTCAGTCCAGCTGTTGGGCTCAGATAACTGTTCAGTTGGATCAGATGTTTAGAGAAGGGGGTTGAACTTCGGTTTGTGCCGAACAGTATGCCTCTTGATTGAATTTGAAGCCCTAATGGACCTATTTACTTTTTTCTGTGAGACATCTACTGGTGACAAGATCTAACTACAAGTACTATAACTCCATCGTCCGTCTGGCTATTTTAGTAACAGTCATTGTTTTGTGTGTGTAGTGCCCTGGTGAAGCTTTTAAATAAGTCAGTTGAAGGAACTGCTGATGATGATGATGAGGGAGTTACTCCTGACGCCGCCATCCGTGCTGGACTGGAACTCCTCAAGGTGAACAAACACAATTACTGCCTTTACACACTCCATTTTCAGACCTACTGCAGGATGGACATGAGTCAGGTTGAGGAGTTCCTGGGAAAGCGAGTTCCAAACCTGAAGTGGCTGCTCCTTTTTCTCTCTCTCTCTCTCTCTCTCTCTCTCCCCCTTTTTTTTTTTTAAAAAAAAAGATACTG
>JBCNYG010000011.1:6800332-6812125 GCA_039654305.1 Porochilus rendahli | reverse complement strand
GAGGATTTAATTAGCATTGTTTTATCATGAGAATGAAATATGATGTATATGTGAAGATGCTAATGTTCTTTCTCTCTCTCTCTCTCTCTCTCTCTCTCTCTCTCTCTCTCTCAGGTAAAGCGACGGTCTACAAAAGTCAGGGTGTACAGCCTTACTGCCCAACAGATGCCCCATTACACACTCGAACGCGCTTTCGCTTCTGATGAGAACTGCACACACACCATTCTACACACACATACTTGAAAACAGAAGTGTGTGAGTGCGCACGTTCTCACACACCACCCAAACTGTTCCGCAGCCCTCAACAAATGAGGATGTTTTCTGTTGAGTATTACAATAAGTAGACACAACACTGTTCCCTCTTATGATGTTTAATTATTTCTTTAACCCTCTCTGGAGCCATTTTTAAAAATTAGTATTTGGAAGTAAAAGACAGTTTTAATCTACCATTG
The DNA here is from genome assembly GCA_039654305.1 of Porochilus rendahli. Classification (NCBI taxonomy): domain Eukaryota; kingdom Metazoa; phylum Chordata; class Actinopteri; order Siluriformes; family Plotosidae; genus Porochilus; species Porochilus rendahli. The sequence goes on along the minus strand of JBCNYG010000011.1, from coordinate 6,811,673 downwards.
CTTATTAAATGCCTGGATGGATTTGTTGTTTCCTGTGCATTCTCTCCTGCTCAGCCGGACTGCTCCAGTCCGTCGAGCCTGTTGTCAGATTAACAGTCCATTCTGTGTAATCCAGATGTGTTTAGTGATGGGGAACATGTGTAATGGTTACTGTAATGAGACTGATTTCATTGATCTGAAGGCCCCTGTATTACCATCGGGGGAGGAAACGGACTTAGTCCGCGATCAGCAAGCGTCCCTTTGCCTTTTGAAATCCCAAATCTGTATATGAAGATGAATTGATGAAACCCTGTGCTCTCTCGTATTGCAGATGTGGCATTTCTATACTTGTGTATGTGGTTTTAGGTTCCGAGCAGTAGGCAAGTCATTCATGTTTCTTCAACTGCATTGTATGCAAGTTCAGAACTTGTAGTTAAATACCTTGATTTAATCAAACCCGGCAGAGAAAAGATTTGCCTTTTTTATCCTGTTTTGTATAAAGCATAAAAATGCAAGAATCGGGCTTCTTGTGCGCCTTCCTCTGGGTTTAGAGGAGCGAGTGATGCTGTAGAATTTTTTTATACAATGTTGAACTGAGAATGAACCGAGAAATGTTCCCATGCAGCGACGATTGTACTGCATTCAAAAAAAAAAAAAAAAGTAATTTGAAATTTTGTGGTTTTGTTTTTTACTGTTTTTCCTTATTTTAAGATGGGTCTGTTTTATCTTTAGTTTTACTGAAATTCATTGTCTGTTAAAAACAATGAATTAAACACACACACCTTTCATTTTTCAAGCATTTTTTTATTCAAAGAAATGATAGTTTCACAATAAATAACCATGCTTGTACAGATTTGCTTAAATTTTGACTTTTTTCCCCCCACTTCCTAACAGAGAACACAATCTCCCTATAGTTTCTTTACATGGTCATTTGGGGGGTGGGGGGTTGTTTCATACAAACAGAAACCCAGCCATCAATGGTGCACTGAGAGGATAAAACAATACTTAAAAGAAAGGGACTCAGCTTTATGTACAAAGGAAGTGGTGTGCGTGCAAGAGAGAATGGTTCGGCTGGTTCAGGGTTTTTTTCCCCAGCATGGGAAGGGGTGTCGATCTGTTCATTTAAGGACTTGAAACCGGGTAGAGGATTCGACTTTCCCAACACATTCAGTATGTAATGTACAGGAGAAACGTGAAAAATTTGAATTTTGTGCACCTTTTCAGTTTTCATAGATTTTGTTTTTGGGGGTTTGCATACAATATATATTAGTTTCACCTTTTAAGTTGAATTACTGGAATTAATGAACTTCTGCACGATATTCTAATTCTTCGAGTTTCACCTGAATAATCCACGTACATTCATCGTGTACTGAAGTCTCAAAGGCAAGAAATCTAACTAACTTCTACTGAAACTCCTTTTAAGTGATATTTCAAACTCGAACAGGCTCCTGTGTCTGATCATGTTAATTATTCGTCTTCGATACCTGGAAGTGGGTTCTCTAGAAATGAAGGTTCTCTGAGGGTTCTCTAGAAATGAAATCTGGATTTCTAGTTTAGCAATGTGATTTGTTTCCCGTTAGAGAAAGTCCTTTACTAATGACTTCCTTGGCTTTTTTTTTTTCTTTTTTTAAATTATGTAATCATTGGTGTCAAACTCAAGGTCTGCGGGCCAAATCCAACAAATCAACTCAGTTTATATGGCCTGTGACAGAGATTTAGTGATGTGGCCCTCAGTAAAAGATTTGACACCCCTGCTGCCACTAGAAACTAACACTGAAGCAAGAGAAAAGTAGTGTTATAAAGGAAATGCGTGTCTGCATCCGCAAGATAAGTTAAGGCTGCAAACCGAAAAGGGAATAAAGTCAACATTAGTGTAGAATCAGCTGAAGGTGAAAAGCGATACAGGGCGAAACAAATCACAAGCCATCCTTTTAATCCCACAGGTCCAGGACTCGAAAAAATGTTCAACCCTCCACCAAAAAGTCAGAGACATGTTCTATATTAAACGTTAATATCACACCATATCACCTGGCCAATTGTTTATGCCTAAAAGGTTTATGAAAACACTGGAGGCTGTTTTTCTGCCTGAAGGTCCTCATCGGATTTTTCCTTCCTAGCAACGCCACAAAACATCTTTTTACAATGTACAGTTAGAAAAAATTAACACTTTGCCCCTCCTCTTTATCCTAAATGTTCACAGACCTTTAATATACCTATTTACAGACTATCCATCTGTTTCATCCATGCAAGCAGCTGTCATCTTTTGGAGCGTCTAAACTGGCAGTCATACAGGCTTCCTCTCATTTGCTTCTTTTTGAAATAGACCATAAGCACGAGAGAAAGGTGGAGAAGGCCATTATATGGCTTTGGGAAAAAGAAAAAAAAAAACAACAATAAAACAACTGATCAAACAGCCATAACTGCACAGTCGTTTGGCAGCCTGATCAAAATCAGTTCATGATGAGGCGGTTTATTGCTTCATCAGTTAATTTGGCTCAAGCTCGAGTAATTTCAATGATTTGCATTAGCACTGGGATTCTAACACTCTCGTACTTTGATCCTCCAGGAAACCAGTCCAGTTCTTTTACACTGAGCTGGTCTCGGTACATGCTTTGATTGGGGGGGGGGGAGTAGATTGTGTAATCATGGTCTAAAGATGATGGGTGAAGTCTCAGTTGCTAAGCAAAAGTTCTGTTGCTGTCTCCACATCCCATGATTTCGAAGACAAAGCTACTATTACTGCATTCTGCAATTAAAAAGAGAGAAAAGTACAAATGAGGTAATCTTCAAGTAACTTATTAGGCATTGGTGAAACAAACTTTTCTGTCTCAGGGAATACTCAGCAAGGGGAAATGGCTGTCGATTAAGATATGAAAGAATTATCCATACCAATCTGATTTTTACTTTCTCATGTCCTGCGTAGCGTATACTGATAATTAGTTGAATCGGCTCCAGGGAGCAACTCGATGGTTAGATGCCTTTTCCCTTATCAGTGGTGTGCCACGCAGGAGCTCCGCTACTAATTCACCTACCATAATGAACAAAGTCATGTCTAAAACCACTCACAAGCTACTGGACAGTGTGTTGGATGACTGGTTTTCTACTCAACTGCCTACTGCTATAGCGCAGTTTCCCAAAGTGTGGGCTACAGACCCCTGGTGGCTCAGGACGGTACTGCAGGTGAGCCTAAAGAGGTCAAAAATACCTTTAGCTATTTAAAATTCTTAATCAAGTTTAAAATAACCATACAATATTTAACTATTTACGATTTAAGTTGTTTTATTCTTACGCACTTAATTTTTAACCTGGAACGTACAGTATCATCTATCCAGTCATTGGTGGGACAGTGTAATTGATGGAATGCTTCGTTATTGGTGGAGAAAGGGAAACGTGGAGAGGTGGGTAGGAGGCATATTACTTTGTCTCCTGTGCTGAGCCTGGGTGGGTGGTGACATTCTTAAATATTGGAGCTTATTGGTCTAAAAAGTCATTAGAGAATCCTAGTCTTGTAGCGGAAATCATGTATATTAGCCCTTCAATGTGGCTGTTATGACTGCAGTTATAATTATCATTATTTTCCCATATTAAAAACTTTTTAACGTGATACTTGAAGTGTGCAATGGCCACAGTGATTTTTTTTAAACCGCAATAAATGCCAAATTTTGCAGTCGACTTCCCTCAAAGAAATGATGAGGCGGCGATGGTGGGGTCGTGGACAGTTTTGTAGTTAGTTCAAGTACTTACTCTGTCAAAGCCCATGGCACAGAGTTTGTCTATCTTGCGTGTGTATTCAGGACTAGAGACCGGAGCACCAGCGTAAACATGAGACCACAGCCGCGCGGTCTGTTTGAACATCTCAGGATTCTGTTTATACTGAAAGAACCAAAGTACAGAACGTAATGTATACACTGCCGGGTTTATCATTGAGCACAGATTCTCTCATGTTATTAGCACTCAGTGTAAATTAATACTGAGCTCTGACAGACGCCTGAGACAACAATGTACGCATAAGCTAGCTGTAGCCTCATTTTTACTCAACACACCAATGCTTAACTTGTTAACAGATCCAACCAACACACTACCAAATAATCCCTTACACACACACACACACACACACATACCTGATTGGCTACTACAGCGTCCTGAGGGTCATCGGGCTCTGCTGCTGCCAGTAAAGCCTGTAATGACAGCAAAACTGTACGCAGAGTCATCGCTGCAGCCCTGCGAACAGTCAAGGTATGTAGCTGTTAGTTTATCCCTTTTTTCTAGTGGAGGATCCTCAAAGACATTGATATGTTTTATATACGTTATATACAGACCACATGAGAATGGTGTGATCTGATTGGTTTGCTATTTTGAGATAATAAGCAATTATTGAATGAGGCAAATAAATATATGGAGAATTATTCAGAGGGGGCGTTTAATCTGCCGAGACCAATACAGATAATGTCTGAATAACGATCAGATTTATTTGCCTTCAGACTCATTTTGTGGTGATGGGTCACAGTTGGTATCTATATGGAAATATATGTGATGTGCTTAACAAATCTGGTGCCAATCTAGACGTGTAGCGGTATCGGAGATGGTATGGAACACAAGCTACATTTACACTGGACCCAACAAGTGAGTGCTGATGAACTGCACGAGAAATCGCTTATTTTACACGGTCTATAGAAGCGAATAGGAAACGGTTTTGGGGAACTCAGTGTCTGGCGGCATCGGTCAATCAACACTATCTTTAAGCTCTGATTGGTAATCGCTCAAATCGCTTGTGTAAACGTCCAGCTCAGTTCACGCTGCTTGAAAAAATTTCGCCTCCTGTTGCTCATGTTGCATCTGATCACATTTTCTTTTGGAATTACAAGGGAGCCCAAGGTAGCTCACGAAAACATGTTATCAAGGGGCGGGTGTGTGACCCACATCATACAGTGTTCACCAGACGCTAGTGCAGTTATACAATAACCCGGGACCTTGTTACATGCCTGTATGATACTTATTACGGCCAATTTCAAAGATCACATTGTACATAAAGGGTCATCAACTAGCAGACAAGCAACAATAAACATAAAGCACTAAATGTTAAACAGAATGTTGATTATTCTCAACAGCCATCAGTTCAGGGTTTATGTTGCTAAACCAAAACAGAAAACTTTGAGCATTATTATTATAAGCTTATATAAGTTATATCCAGAAACCCATGAATAATGTATGTATTGAAAGCTGTATTCACTGTGTCCATTTATCCGTGAACCATAGCTGTGCCTTCAGTGGAGCCCATTCACTTCCCAGGTATATTAAATAAACCTGTAATGCAGTCTTATTTCTAAGAATTCAAATGGAATCGACTACAACGTCTTTCCGTAACCTGAAAGCTTGCCCCTGTACACGAGTCTCAGTGACCCATGCACTGGACGTGTAATATTAGTAAGTACTGCAAATGTAAACTGAAGTGCAGGCGGGCACAAAACACTTCATCTCTGAATTTTCCACTTTCAACAAATAGGTGTTGTGCTGACAAGTTATCGAGTATGTGCAAGAGCTTTCATCAGTTCACGTGTATTCTTATGTCTGCTTGCATGTAAACATGTATGTTCTGTATTCTTATTATAAGAGTTTCAACACGGACATTAATGTAGTCTGAACTGTGAGTGACTTGAGGGAATGGCTTCGGGTGTGGGATGACTTCGGGTAACGATCTTACGAGGCCTTAGAGTTACTACATCAAAGAACTCCCACCCACCACCCCATAAAAAATAAAGAAAGATAAATAAACACACGCTAAAAACTTTCTCATGTTAAAGTGTGATTACAAAGAACCCTCTTTGTGACGTCCCTCTCTGCGACTTCAGTAACAGTCTATTGATACATACACTTATGGTTGAGACAAAAAAATAAATAAATAAAAATACAATTCCTCTTTTAAAAGCCAAATACTGAATTTAAACCAGGTCTTGATTGTATGCGGGACTCAGTTTGAAAACTGTGTGTACACACTCCAGTGTCTGTGATTACACTACTGACACTGTTTATCTGTCAGGCACATCAATCATTATTACTACACATACGTTCTTGAACCACAACAAACAATTGGAGGTTTTTGTTACAGCAACAGTAACGTCCACAGACTTTTTTCCTTTCTGATCTGTTTTTACCGTGCGAGACCGTGATATTTTTTACACTTCACGTTATCAGCAGGGACATTTCACACCGTAACACAATACAAGCACTGCAGATCAGCCCCAACTTACCACTGGTCCTTCAGAATGTCCAAACATATCGCCCCAGTAACCGAGCTTATATTGGGATGCCAGATCTTTGTGATAAAGCGCACCTGAAGGTAAAATCAAACAAGAATGCATTGTTACCAAGCTGATGCAAATGCCATGACAGCATGCAGCACAGGAAAAAAATAAAACTTAACCATGATTTCAGATCAGAGAAACTACTTACACTCGAACGCTCCCTTGAACTCCATGCATGTGCAACAAACAGTAATCACAACATGCTGTCTAGTGAACATTCAGAGATGCAACGTGAAAGTAAGTTTTTGCTGATTACTTTTGCTGAAAACTGACTGGAGCCACAATATTTGCACTCGATACATTTTTAAATTTGCTTTTGGATGTACGACTAGAAATTTGGCCTATAGAGTGCAAATATATAAATAATTTTAAACCATGGTGACGCAGTGGTTAGCACGTCCACCTCACAGCATGGCCTGGGTTCGATTTCCGGGTTCGGCGAGGCCGTTTCTGTGTGCGGTTTGCATGTTCTCCCCATGCTTGTGTGAGTTTCCATTGGCTACATCGGTTTCCTCCAAGAATCGGCTAATTGGCTGTTCCAAATCGCCCCTGGGTGTGAGAGTGAGTGTGAATGATTGCATAAGTGTTGGCCCTGCGATGGCCTGGCGAGCTGTACAGGGTGTACCCCGCCCTCGCCCAGAGTCGGCTGTGATGGGCTCCAGCATCACTGCGACCCTAATTAGGATTAAGCGGCTTTGTTCAAAGAATTACTGTTAGCCTTCAGGACTTCAAGAGCACGATGTAGAAGAACGGGTTTCTGAGATATTTACCTGAAAGAAATGTGTGTTTATTACAGCGTTGCTTTCCTGGGTTTGATAATCCTCTCGTATGTAAACGTGTTAGTGTGTTTAACACTGGTATAAAGCCAAAATGCTCCCGCAAAACATTGTCAAATTTTCCTCATTTTGGCTCACTGGGACTCAAACTAAGGTTTAAAACTACTGACTGGCTCTAGTTTTTGGATCTGAATTGAAATCAAAAGTCTCAAAAGTAATACTGTCTGACTGAATGTAGGAAGAAACTTTAGGTAAAAGGGTTCAATGCCAGAACATTTACTCAAGGTGCAGTAGGTCATGGGTTCAAACCTGGACACGGTAGGAGTGTGACATGCACTGAATTTTCCACCAAACACTGAAGTGTCTTATTAATAACTGTCAATACATTATATAAATATTATAATAATCATTAATGACTGGGTTCGAAAGCTACTTTTATTCTCTCCCTTTAAGCAAAGCAATAAATGATGCAATCTGAAGCTAATATTGCATCACAAATGGCATGGATTGCATCATAGTGGTGATATGACATTTACTCCATTAACTCAACTTCCATCACTTTGCTGAACAAATTGCTGTATATTAACTCTCGAAACCACATACATGTAGCTTCACGTTCAATAAATAAGCAAAACATCCATTACTAAGAGCACATTTTGTTTCCTAAGCAAACTTCTAAATATGTGACCAGTCTGTTCATGTGACCTATTAAGAGCCAAAGAATCACCCAGTAAAGCATGGGGGGTGATAGATCACCCTTTTAGACTCCAATAAATTTTTTTGGTGGGAGTAAATATATTGCCAAAACTGACAAATCACATTTTTTATCTCTGGAACCCTTAAAAAAAAAAAGTACGGCTCTCTTAAGGTATACAAGGTAGCATTGTTCAAAAAAAAAAAAGTCTGTATTTTCAAGGCTGAATGATTGTTGGTGCCTCAAATCATGAGAAAGTAGAGATACAAAGACGGAGAAACCAAACAAAAGTAGTTTTATTTAATTGCACTGAAGGCACTCTGAGTTATGGTCTGATGAAAGTGAATAAAACTTTTATGGGTAGGAATGTCACAATACAGACTGATGTGGTCTCATTTTATCAAGTGAACACAGACAAGCAGAAGTAGAGTGATAGACACAGTGACTGTCCCAGTGCTCTTATATTAAATATCAGTACTCATGGAACGTCACTTGAACAATCAAATCTCTGGATGGCAGGTTGTTGCCATTTTTTTCCTGCTGAGATATTAATAGGCATTGCCTAAAGGTCTTTACAATATAGGGTCTTTACAAGTGTGTTTATTTAATATGTTATGCCAAGCATCCTTGAGAACTGTCATCCTGCAACTCATTAATGATAAATATGATAAATGAGCCCCTCAGAGCAACGGTGGGCTAAGTTAATTTTTGTGAATTTTCAGAAAGCGCTTTAAGGACACAAAAAATCAATATGATTCACATTTTAATGTCTTCAGTCTCACTGAATGCTTCTCCTGGATACCTTTTACTGCCTAAATTGCTGTGCTGCTGAGACTTTGGCGTTTTGCCAAAATTGTCGATTATGGACTTGGAAAACTTAAGATAAACCTGGGTTAAAATTGTGCGCAAAAGTGGGCTAAGTTCAAAGGTCCATTAAATGTAGCAATATTACCAAAATATTGAATAACGTTTGGTTAAATACTAACAGGCTGACCCTCTATTAACTGAAGAACCTCTTTCAAGTATGTTTTTCCTAGATGCGGAGGCTTCACACATGGGCAACACCATCTTGGATTATGGACTTGCCCCACTGTTGCACAAGTAAAAAAAGTCAGTGAAACAGCTAAGAGCAGTACTGAAGTACGCCCATTATGTCAAAATTGAAACTCTACCTGGATTTAGACCAGTATTAATCTTTTAGGATTTCACTTTTTTTCCACTTTTCTCTATTCATTTCTGTACTTAACTTAAAAGTGACAAAAATAGACTTAGACCACTGTTGGGCTCTGATATGACCCGATAACAACAGAAATCCATCGAAAATGAAGTCGGTGGGTTAGTTCTATATACATCAACACAAAGACATGGGATGGACACGGGACAACCTTCCAAAATGAAATCGATGGGCTAATTCTCTATACAGCCTTACACGGACATGGGACACACTTTCAAAATTAAGTCATTGGTTAGTTCTATAAACACAGCGGCATACAGACATGGGACAGACACAAGACAACCCTCCAAATTTAAGTCGATAGGTTAGTTCTATGTGCCACAACACAAGGACATGGGACAAACATGAGACAACCATCCAAAGCGAAGCTGATTGGTTAGTTCTGTATACAGCAACACAAAGACATGGAGTAGACACGAGACAACCATCCAAAATCAAGCCAGTAGGTTACTTCTATAAACTGCAAACAAGGACACAGGATGGACACGGGACACTCTTGCAAGCTAAATTCCACGAGTATGGTGCTCTGCCCCAAGAAACAAGTCACTGAATATATTACAAATCTTTAATGTGTCCCAGAGTACCGGCTTCCCTTAAACGTTTCCTGGAGTACCCTTCCATAAAAACCCCAAACAATTAGAAATCAAGGACCAGCAACCATTTCCTGTTCTCATGGTGTAGATACACAACTAATAAAAAGATTCCTGTGTGCAGTAGGAAGTTTTCGCACATGATCATTACCTTTGGCGGGTTGAATGGATACGTCTCTGGGATCTTGATTTCTAGCTGATACCTTCCACCTAAAAAATAAATTAATTAATCACGAGGTGTTGCTATATTCAGCTGAACCAAAAAAAGGGTGCCTCACCTTCATATGGAGTGTCTGGAGGTCCTGCAATCTCCCCTTTCAACTCTGTGAAGTTTTCATCCACCAGGTCCACCTTAATCTGATTTTTACTCGTCTGTTAGATAGAGAGGGTTCACGAAACTAAATCAATGCCATTTTTTAAGAGTGTCACTTAAACTGCTGTAATTTTAATACTCATCATCATAATCCCTAACTATAATTCAATATGATGTATTAATGCCACATTTTGATGTATCTGTGTAACTGAAACAGGACAAAGAAGCTGGCCTGCCTGCCTGCCTGTAGAAATGTCTGCTGTACTTGAAGAGTAGCTAACCTAGCAGCTAGCTAGCTAACAAGCTAGCACTTATTTATTAATTTAATTCTCTTGTTTGAAAACGGTTTTAAATAACCTGTTATAAGGTTAAAGTGAAATGTCGTTACTCCTGTGTCTGGTGCATAGCGAGGCGTAGCGTAGCGTAGCACGGCTGGTAATGTTTTGACAGACGGCTAATGCTAACATGCTAATGGATGCGCCCTTGTCAAATTAGCAGTTCTGTCATGGCTAAAGCTACCTAATTCTGAGAGCTATAAAGTAAACTACTTTATGTCAACTTTATTAACCGTTAAGAAAAATAAAATTGGTTGTTTGGTACACGCACACATGAAATTTGTTTAGCACAGGACTGGCATTTTTTTGGAGAAGCTAACTTACTGAAGTTAGCCAGAGCAAGAGTTCTGAGACAGAGTTGTGGCAAATTGTACAATAATTAAAGGATAAACGGAAATGTCAAACCTCTTCGCTTTTGAGAACTTCCTTAAACTCCCGTTTGATTCTCTGCACGGCGATGTTAGCCATGTCTGTGTATCTGGAGCGCCGGGTTTTCAGAGCGGCGGCGGCAGTGTGTTGACTCGGGCCTGCGCTCCGCAAAGCCTGCACTACAACGCGCTCTCTTCCTCTCAGCCTCTCCTGCTGCTCTCTTCTTCACTTCTTTTCTCCCTTTCCACTAAAAGCTGCAATACCTCTCGTTTCCAAACAAACAGCGAGGCCCACACAATGCGGGTCTGGAACACTGGAGCACTGTGGAGAGGGTTTGTGTTTCCAGGTGCTGATACACATGAACAGGTTCCCTCTCTCCCTCACGTGCACTGTTGGATCCCAATAATACCACAGTTACATGGTGTTCTAGGAGAGAGCTCAGGTATCATGGCCTACACACACTGCTAGATCATCCCAGTATGACTGAATTCTAACTCAAACTACTCGTTCTCAGTCCTGATTGGTCACAAGGTGTTTATCTGATAGATATCTCTGAGGTTTCGCTTCACTCACATGGTTATATTGTACCAACTGTCCTTCGTTTCTATAGTAACGGCAGTGAACCTCTTCCACACTATCCAAACTTGAAGCACAGTTGTTTTTATAAGTTGTTGGATTACAGTTTCCCTTCAGTGAAGCCAAGGGGCCCAACTAGGGGGCCAGTGTCCCTTGGGGATTGGGCTGGGGAG
>JBCNYG010000011.1:6788335-6800232 GCA_039654305.1 Porochilus rendahli | reverse complement strand
ATATACATACACCTTCCCATTTGATTTGTACTTGGTCCAGATTTTAGACACAGCTGACTGCGAACACCAACATCTTTTGCAACATTCCGTGAAGATTTACCTTCTATAAAAAGTTGTATAATCCTCTCCTTTGTTTCAACTGTCATCTATCGTGTTGCAACCATGATTTATGTCACTTGCAAAAAGCATTCTTTTTTACCTGCAGACTAATTAGCAGATGTAATCGGATACAGGTGTTTTTTTGTTTTAACTGAAAAGTACACAATGATTTAATAATATTTTTCCACAGAATTGAGTGATTCCATATTTTTTCCCCCTTTGTTTGATAAACATATGTTTCATAAAGCCAGAAGGTTTAAATGTTAAATGAAAATAGTTTTGTGGCATATCTGTGCTTGGGTATTTTTCCTACACAATTAAACAATTGAATGAACATCTTCCAAGAGTGGTGATTCCATACTTTTTTGCCATGGGTCAAATATGGAGAAGTTGTACAATTTATTGGCTACAGGTAGGAATGATTTCCTGTGTCGTTTAGTGGTACATTTAGGTGGTATAAATCTCTCACTGAACATGCTTCTGAGACTGTTAGGCAGGTTGTGAAGCAGGTGGGAGGTATTGCAACCTTCAGCCTGCAGCCCCAGCATACAACAGCATAGAGGGTGGCGCTGGCCACAACAGACTCATGAAACATCCTAAGCATTGTTCAGCAGATGTTAAAAGACCTTAGCCACCTCAAAAATAGAGACGGCCCTGGCCCTTCTTGTAAAGTGCTGTAGTGTTCTTAATCCAGTCGAGTTTATTGTCGATATGAACACCAAGGTATTTGTAATCCTCCATTGACACCCTGGATGGGTCCATCACCGGAGGCAGAGGTGCAGTAATGAGATGGAGGGAGAGAGGGTGGTGTTTCAAGCGGTTTCAGCAACAGATGAGTTCTACTTACACCAAGTCATGTCTGTTCTGAGCCTTCTCATTGGTTCACCGCTGTATGATTTGGGGAATCCTTCTGGGATTCCGTAAGTAGGTATTATGGTCCCGAATAGGGATACTAAGGAAATACCCTGAGCGGTGACCAAGGCAAAGTAAGTGGATATTCCCCTTGTTTTACAACAGCTTGGTCATGGAATCCTTTCTTAAACAAGTATTTTAGCATGGATAGATTGTGTTGATGGATATTCAAACTTGGTCATGTCGACGATTATGCTTTGAAAGATGTATTTTTAGCGATATCGCATTTTAGTCCAGGTAAGCCATTTTCAACTTACTTTGGGGCTTACTCAAAACACTACCTTGCGTATTATGCTGGAGCGGGTCACAGTTCATGTAGCATGATACCACACGGAGGCTTCAATACACAATGACATCAAGTTCAAATAGATAAGATCAGTGTACAAACTGCAGTTTCTTACAAACGGACCATCGGTAAACATCTGTGATGTGCGCAGCTTCATGTGAGAATGTGGAAAGATATAAATATGTAGACATGTTAAACTGTGTTTTGAAGTTCTGTTGTTTTAAATCTATTCTCAGCTGAGGCAGACGCAGTCCTACTGCACAGACACAGAGTGCCTTCAGGAATGTAAGTTCGGATTTCACTTACTCACTCTCACTCACTCATTTTACGCTTAATCCTACTATTAGGATCACGGGGAGGCTGGAGCCTATCTCAGCCGAAACTGGGCGAAGGTTGGGTACACCCTGAACAGCTCGCTAGACCATTGTAGGGCATTTTTGGATTGTGGGAGAAAACCGGAGTGCCCAGTGGAAACCCATGCAAGAACAGGGAGAACTCCACACAGAAATGTCATCATTTTGACCCCTGAGTGGCGCATCAACAAGGTGCGTGACTATCAACACGGAGAACACAATTTTGAATCCAGGTTGATGCCACAGCCATTCATGACCGGGAGTTCATGGGAACTAATTGGCCGAGCTCTCACAGAAGGGAGGGATGGCATACACGTCCCTGTCACTCACAACGGTCACCAGCCAATCCATGGGTGTCTGTCAGCTCATTTGTACAAAAGGCAAATAACGCTTGGGTGGGTGGCAGCATTGCATGCCAAGGAGGGGGCATGTACATGCTTACGCCCCTCCCTGGTAGGAGGTAGTCATATGTGTTAGGGAGGCAACACTTAACGGGTGGGAATTGGATACACCTAAACTTATGGGTGGAAAACCCTGCTTTATGCTACGAGGGTCACAATCTCAGCTGGGACTCGAACCCAGAACCATTATACATAATAAAATACCAGATTTGGACATTGTGATCATTTAAAACAGGTTAACACAGTTTATCGACTGTTGATCTGTTCAGGGTGTTCCCACCTCTCACCTGAAAGTCAGCTGGGATTGCCTGGTTAAGCGATTGGATAAGCGGTATAGATAATGGATGTAGTTAAAAGATATGTCTAGAATTGTTGGACTCCTTTATAAAAAATGCGCAAAAATGAACGCATTAATGATCAGTAAGTCCTGTATCCTGGTTAGGATGGTGTTGGTGGTGGATGCATGATGAGCCAATCCATCATCAGCCTACATTTATACACTGATTCACGCTTATGCATTCTGCCTACCTGCGTGGCTTTAGACCAGAGGTTCCCAACCCTGATCCTGGAGGACTTTCTGTTTTGTACATTTTATTGTTTTCCTGCTTGATTACACTTGCTTCAAGTTATGATGAGTTGGTAATTAGCTAATTAGTTAAAAATCAGATGTGTTTAGAACAAGGAAAACACAGGAATATGCAACGCAGGGGGCTCTGCAGGACCAGGGTCAGGAAATCTGCTTTAGGCAGTAGGAGGAAACCAGACAACCCAGATGAAGCCCATGCAAACGGAGGAGTGTGAACATGTGAATGCTTTAACTTTGTCACTGTTGTTGCGTTTATCCTGGAAGCACTGGATAAAGTAGTTTGGGAACTCTAGAAGACTCCATGTAATAAGTATAAATAATATTATTAACAATAATAATATGTAATGTATAATAATTTTTTTCTATAAGTCTGTGATGTCATTTTGTTCACATTGAATAAACCTATAATTTGAGCTCTTGTAATAAGTCGCACAACAGTTTCATCGACCTGTTATTCAATCCAGCTATCACGATACCGTATACACCATAAACCAGCCCCAGTTGTACCAAATATGTGCAGTCTTAAATTCTGGACATTTTTTATTTTAAGCATTTGGCAGGAAGACACATTGTTGTTGAATGCTGCTAAGCATATTGATGGAAAGGGACACAGTGGTTAGCAGATATCTTGCACTAGATCTCAGTTTCATGGCTTTTTAGTATTTGTCATCACTGTCATTCTTCTCAACATATAGATAGTGACAAACATTGTACACAGAGCTACTCTATGGCATAAATATTGAACTTGAACATGGTTTTGAGTATTTTCAGGAGAAATTATGTGTTTATTAAGCCACTTTTTGCCCCTCAGACATGATTATAGCATTCAAATGTACAGTATGTTTGTATTATTTGCCCTCCATGTTGTATGTTGTCTAAAAGAATTGTCTGGTGTCTTTATTTGCTGTGTTCAGTGCCAGGACCCGGTTCTCCAACAGGGGGCGATCTATCTCTGCCCATGATAATTATGGGCTGGATGGTGCTCGTGGTAGTACTCTTCCTGCTTCGTCCTGCCAGTCTGAGAAGACCCAGAACCTCCAGCAAACCCACAACCTCCTTCAGTGTAAGTGTCACCAAAAACCTAAAATATTATTAGTTTAAAACATAAAACTGCAGTGATGGTACATATAAACAATGTGGACTAAGTCTTGCAGTGAATAATGTAATCGGAATGTATTTTCTTTTATAGTATACATTAGTATACTATTAACATTTTTTCTTTCAATGCAGTAAATACATACACGTGGACACCTGACTATCACACCCATACAAGTGTTCCCACAAAAATGGAAATACATGACCCAGGGTCTAAGGTTGATAGAAGTGCAAGAATTTAAGTGTCCTGCCCACAGTCCTGACCCAAACCACACGGAATCATTCTGGGATTTTACAATCTCGCCACTGCCCTTATGAATCAATAGGACAGAATTCTCACAGGTTTCAAAATCCGCAATATAAGAGCAGAAATAGCATACAGTAAATCAAGAAACAAGATAGATAGCTAAGCTTAATGTACAGTATATAAATATTCACATAAAATAGAATAAAACTGGGGTAGATAAAATTCTCGAAAGTTAAAGTGTCATGTGCATTGACAGGTGCTGTGTGGTTGTGGTTGTCAGTGTTGTGACAGAGTTTGTCTCCTACTATTGTTATACAGTCTGATTGTGGTAGATAAAAACCCCTCCTGAAACACTCAGTTATGCACCTGGGTGGAATGATGCGTTGGCTGAAAGAACCGCCCATCTGCCTCAGCTCATCATGGAGAGGATGAGAGGGGTTGTCCAAAACGGCCTTTATTTTGTTCTTCATCCTTTTCTCAGCCACTGTGTCCAAACTGTCCAGATCAAGGCCCATAACAGACTGGGCCGTCCACACTGCATTACTGAGCCTGCAGGCCTCACCAGTCTTGGTGCTAACCCACCAGCGCACCACAGCAAGAAAGAGTGCACCGGCCACCACACACTACACTGTGTGCACAGTTATTAGGCAAGCTGTATTTTTGAGGATTAATTGCTATTGTACAACGGCAGAGAACCTCGAGCACCGCTTTACAATTGTAAATTTATTCTCCTTTATATCAAGAGAGCGAGCCCCTTGCTCTGTCATCTCTCTTGTTTGATTCACTGAACCACTTCATCCCGTTAAAGTCGCAGGGAGGCTTGAGCCTATCTCAGCTGATACATTTGGAACAGCCACTTTTTCTAATGTGCATGTCTTTGGACTGTGGGAGGAAACCAGAGTTTGCCCTCGCCAAGCCCGGGACCCGAACCCAGGAGTTTCTTCCTGTGAGACGGACATGCTAACCACCACCCTGCCCATGACAGCTAATTGTTTGTGCTCTCAGGGAGGGAGGGATGGATGACAATGCTTGTGATTGATTGTATTGCAGATATTGTAAATCTAATCCATTCATAATTTTAGTTCAAACCAGGCTGTTTTTCGTAATGGTTCATGTTGTTTCTTATTTTTTATTCAGGACAACGGTAGAGAACCTCCAGCACCACCAGTAGACTAACAACGAACCAGGACTCCTGAATTTGCATCAAGACCACGGCGTTTCACCCGAGTCCCGAAGTGTAGACCTGTCTTCTATGTGATTGACTTCTCCTATTAATTCTTACTCTTCTGTCTGTTATGATGCATCACTTTTTGTAATCCTGCTAATTTTCTAATCTATATGGTCAGAACATGAAGTGATTTAAAGCCCCAACGTTGATTAAGCCAAAGCAAAGTGTATTTTCAAGACGTAAATTCCACATCCGTTAAAATAATGAAGCTGTATATTTTCCATGGTTTAGAGTAAGCAAGCTGTAAATAAAGAGTAAGACACTGTGATTAAACTGACACGCATGATTCCCAGTACAGTGGCGTGGTATAGATGGGGGTGGATTTCAGGGTGGAGGTTGGTGCATTTTCTATGATCTGTGTCTGTATGGTCACTTCTGATGTCATTCCTGGGATCAGAACATGTGCCCTGACTTCGGTGCCATGATTCTTCAGGTCAGTGTACAAGATGTTTGCTCTTGTTGCACGATTTGGTTCATTTTTTCCCCCAACAAGAATGTTTAGTGTAATGTGGTGTGGGTGTGGTTGGAGTTGGTTACAAGCTGATCTGTGGACTGTCTGGGATCAATGAGGGTTTGCACACAGAGTTCATCAGATATGCTTGATGTAAATCTGACTTTGGGGTTAATCTGTCACATTGTTGTTTTTTTTAACCACCATTTAAAAAACTAATTGTATTCAGAAGTCTTTACTGGCAACTATGGCATTCACCATATATAGACTGCCGTCCTGACCTCTTAGTCGCAGTAAACTTCTTTTGTCATTCAGTTACGTATGTACGAGTTACTTCTAAATAGCCAATGAGTATAATGAGCATTTAAAAAGGAAATATTTGGTTATGGCCTTTGTAATGTTACACATATTGACCTAAAAGACATTTGAGGGTCATTGATATGTTTTATAGCTTGTTTTTATTCCACACATAAACATTTGCAGACCTTTGACTGTGTCTTATAAAAGCCTGTAGCATAAAGACTAGCTTGTATTAGGATGGAATTATAAATATACCCTTTGTGTCCTGCTCTGTGTTGTAATTTTGTAATACTGTTGCATATAAACCTGTTCCATATGTTTGGAGCACATAATCTATTCTCTTGATCATGAGTAGGGATGATTGTTCTGATATTTATTCTGAATTAGTAATTTCACATTTGATTTAAGATTATAACTTGCTCTAAGAGAAAGGGCTTCAACTATGCACTTTTGGTTACTGAAATAAACAGTTAATAAATCTAAACAATATGATTTGGGTCTCTCTCTCTCTCTCTCACTCTCTCTGTGTTTGTGTGTGTGTGTGTGTGTGTGTTCCATCTGGTTTGAATCATCAAGGACGGGTGACTAAAGAGAATCGACTCCCTGCGTCACACTTAAGTCATTTCTCCAGAGTTTTATTGCATCATCATGACTCATTAATTTAGTGTACTCTTCTACACCAGCTTGTATTTTTGGTACAGTGCCAAGTGATTAAAATTTAATCTAGGGCAGCACAGTGGCGTAATGGTTAGTACGTTTGCCTCACAGAAAAAAGGCCCTGGGTTTGGGTCCTGGGCTCACCAAAGGTGTTTTTGCTTGCTGTTTATATATTCTCGTTGCGTTGGGTGCCCATATCATGAATAGGGCTGGCGGACCATAGAGCAATCCCCAGTCTGGTCATGGTCTGGTGAGTTGTTCAGGGTATACCACACCTTCATCAGTGTTGGCTGAGATAGCCTCCAGCCTTGCTGTGACCGCAGTATGATTAAGAAGTTTTGCAAATGATTGAGTGACAACAGTGACTCCCATCATCAAATTTCTATACGTGAATAAAGGCTGCGATGCTATATTTGATAATGTATCCTATTAAGAAACATTAATGTATTAACATGGACACTGAACAAAACAGTTCTTTAACAGAAGTGTATTTCAAAATGTCCCTAATTACCACCAATAATTTATTGGTAAATTAATTCATGGTTTGTATGAATTATTCTCTATTAACAGTAAAGTGAAATAATACAAATTCATTACAGTACTGTAAAAAAAATATTCCTAAGTGAATTTCCGATACAGAAATCTAGAGATAAAGTGAGTCCTTAGTTGTGTTGTTTAATAGGATCATTATTGTTTTCTTGCACACATGTTCACAGTTTCTGCCTTTTGATTTTCCGTGTAAAAGTTAATTTCACCATTTTTTATATTTGAATAATTTCATTAAAAATTTATCTTGAATGTTGCATTAAAAACATCTCGACTTCACGTTTTTATTTCTACACGTATGTGTATTTATACAAATATTTAAAAAAAAAATCCATTTACCTAAAAGCTGCATTAAGAACTATTTGTCTTTCTCCATACGTGTTTATTTATTTAGATATTTATACATATATATTTATACAAATATTAAAAAACAGAGAAAAGTGATTTACTTGAACGCTGCATTAAAATCCGTCTATTTCTATACGTGGCATATTCAGAAGTACATTTCAAACCAAAAGTCGACAAAAATATTTAAAATCAGCCAGGAAAATAGCTTTACACATTTAAATACACATGTAAGACATAAAGTACAGCTACTAATGCTCTTAAATTTTAGTAAATCATTTCAGTTGTCTAGCAATTCTAAGTGTGATCACAAGACTTTTGTTATATCTTTCTTTTTCCGGAAGTGGGGTGGTCGTAACCTCGTTTTTTTCTTTTTTTTTATTGCGTGTGTATATATGTGTGTATACATATATAAGTGTGTGCGTGTATGTGTATATAGTGTATGTGTGTGTGTATGTATATATATATATGCTTGTATATATATAAGTAAGTGTGTGTGTGAGAAAAGTTCATTCAGTTAAAAGTGTAGAGAGAAGCAACAGCAGCTCCTTTCAGTTCAACATCCATCTCAGCAAATAACGGCGAAAATCTTCCGTTAACTTCAAATTCGAAGACGGTAGGAAACGGGGGATTTCTTTTTTATTTATGAAGTACTGGAAAGAAAGAAGCACGAAAGTGGACACAAAAACTCTGATGAAATGAAGGGAAGACGTTGTGTTTGGTCGCTGTTTTAAATAGTATAGTTTAATGCATATAATAGCACACGCTATTTATCTATTTATTATT
Organism: Porochilus rendahli; assembly: GCA_039654305.1. Lineage (NCBI taxonomy): Eukaryota > Metazoa > Chordata > Actinopteri > Siluriformes > Plotosidae > Porochilus > Porochilus rendahli. Next base: position 6,791,940 of record JBCNYG010000011.1, on the reverse strand, counting down.
TATTTAACTTTACAAATTAAGAGCATGTTTGTATATCTTAAAACAATGCATTCGTCTAAATATATGTAAATTTATAAAGTATGTGTACTTAACAGCTTGTATTTGTGTGGTTGTTTATGTTTGTGTAATGGATGGATAGATAAATATATACAAGTACATCATCAGGGGTTTCATTTATTTTTTGACACTGATTTTTTAAAAAAAATGAAACTTACATTAAAACAGAAGTCGTCTTTGTTGGGTATTGAGTGATGAATGAAAAGCATGCCTGTACATCTAAACATACACTGAGTTATTGAAAGGATAGACAGAAGTACACGCACATCAGGGGTTTCATTTATTTTTGACACACTGATTGATTGATTGATTGATTGATTGATTGATTGATTGATTGATTTATTATTATTATTATTATGAATTTATTTTATTAAGTTATTTTTTTTAATCAAGCTTGCTATGCCAATGTATCCTACAGATCAGATCCAGTAAGTAATTTTCCCTGTAAATGTTTTCTTATGGAGGGTCAGACCAAACCATCACCATGAATCAGTTACAGATGATGAGTGTATCCAGTGAGTCGGGTTTATAGTACCTCCCTTGTGTCCAACAGAGTTGAAACTTGTATGAACTCATGGACTTTTTTTCTTTTTAGGAAGGCCCCCATCTGGTATTAGAGGCATTTTTTTTGTGTGTGTAATTAGAGGTTGTTCATGGCGTTGAAACATCTGTTTTGGATCACTGGTCAGTAGTGTAGTACTGTGCTCTTCTTGAGTTTCTCTTCAAATGTTTCACCTTAAACCCGTCTTTTTGAAAAGTGTGTCAAAGTTTTTAGCTGTTCATATCAGCTTGAATGTCTAATAATGCTTCGATTCATTCTTGATCTGAATCCAGACTGAACTAGTGAACTGCTGAAGGACGATCGTGGGGCCTGCAGTCATTTATATTTTAATAATATTTCGGTAAAGGTTCCTGGATCTTTTTTTTTTTTTTTTTACTTATGGGGTTATTGTGAAAGTCTGGAAGTAATGTGGCGAGGTGTTTAGCTCAGTTAAATTACAGAATTGTGTAGAGGAGTTAGGTTTTAACAAAAAGCAGCTTAGAAATCTGGATGTGGAGGTGGGCGGCACAGGGGCGTAGTGGATGAAATGTCCGCCTCATTACAGGAAAGTTCTGGAAAGGTTTGTTTCTGTGTGGAGTTTGTATGCTCTCCTTTCCTCTGACTGTCCAAAGACATGCACATTAGGCTTATTGGTTGCCCATGGTTGTGAATGTGTTTGTGACTGGTTGTGTATGTTTTGGTCCTGTGATGGTCTGTTGAGCTGTTCAGGGTGTATCCTGACTTTGCCCAGAGATGGCTGAGATAGGCTCCAGCCTCTTCATGACCCCAGCTTTGAAAATGGATGCATGGATGTATACACTTCTGGGTGAAAGCAGATATAAGGGTTATAAATTGCTTACTCTTCTACACTTGTATATTATAAAGTTAATGTTTTGTAATGCTGGTTAGTTTGAGTATACTGTGATTTCGGGTGTTAGGAGCACAGGTCGGTGTTTATGGTTATAGGGATAGTTTTTGGGTTAAAGAAATCTACGGTTAGTCAGAAACTGTTTATATTATGATGTTTAGAGCAAAAAAAAAAGTGCCAGTCAGATATCTATTCATCTCAGAAGGTCATCAATCAGTCCATCAGCTAGTACTGCACAGTAAGTAATAATATAATAATTATACCCAATTTAGGATCAAATTTAGAATTTTTTGTGTTAGGAGTATCAACGTTTTCTCCTTATCTTGTGCTTCATTCATGTGCAGCCCAATCTTGTTTATTTAACTCATGCTAATATCTGATTTATCTTTCAGATGGTCCAAATTAGGAAAATATGCTGCATAGGCGCTGGTTATGTCGGTGGGCCAACGTGCAGCGTCATCGCCAGCATGTGTCCTGAGATAACGGTGACGGTGGTCGATGTGAACGAGACCCGAATCAAAGCCTGGAACTCGGACATTCTTCCCATTTACGAGGTTACCATCAGTCTTTTATAAAACTAGCAGAAGATACCAGTGTTAAACTTTTAATAACTTCAAGATGGAGTTAGCATGATGTTGAAATGACTTCCAGCTCACAGCTGGAAGTTCCTGGGTTCAAGTTCCAGGCTTTGGCGTTTCTGTCTGGCGTTTCTGTCTTTTTTTTTTTATTACTCCGGATTCCTCCCACAGTCCAAAGACATGTACATTAGGCTAATTGGCTGTTGTAAATTGCCCCTAGGTGTGAATGTGAATGATTGTTTGTATTGGTTGGCCCTGTGATGGTCAGCTGAACTATTCAGGGTATACCCTACCTTTGTCCAGTGTCGGCTCAGTGTAGGCTCCAGCCTCTTCACGACCCTAGTAGGATTAAGTTGTCCGGCAGATGAGTGTGTGAGCCTGTTATCATTTAAGAGAATTAGGTCTTCTATCAGGCTCTGCGATGGCCTGGCAGGCTGTTCAGGGTGTACCCCGACCTCGCCGAGTGTTGGCTGAGATGGGCAACCCTAATTAGGATTAAGCTGGTTTGAAAATGATGAATGAATGAAGGTCTACCATTAAAAAGTAGTCATGAATCCAAATTGAGTGTAGATGCTCAAAAGGATTGTCTCGTACAGTGGTTCTAGTTCTTTGGTTATAGCATCATGTAGTTGTTTGTTGTGTCTCTCTAAGATGCTGTCTGACAAGAGTCTGTCCTCATTCTGTTTTTTTCCCCCTCCACACTCTTCCATCCATCCTCAGCCCGGCCTGAATGAGGTTGTGTTGTCATGCCGTGGCAAGAACCTTTTCTTCTCCACCGACATCGACTCCGCCATCAAGGAAGCAGACCTGGTCTTCATTTCAGTGAGTTGCAGATGTGTAATAATTTCACGTGAGTGCTGCAGGAATGCTTGTGCTTTGTGTGTTGACTTGACGCCTCTGCTCATCTCTCAGGTAAACACTCCTACTAAGACGTACGGGATGGGAAAAGGGCGAGCGGCTGATCTGAAGTTCATCGAAGCATGCGCCCGGCGAATCGTGGAGGTCTCTGATGGTTATAAGATCGTGACCGAGAAAAGCACAGTGCCTGTACGAGCTGCTGAGAGCATCCGCAGGATCTTTGAGGCTAACACCAAACCCAGCCTTAACTTACAGGTGTGTGTGTGTGTGTGTGTGTGTGTGTTAAAAATGCCATGGAGAATAACAAGACAAAATGTTTTGGATGGTTTAAGGAATTTCTTTATCTTATCCAAAAATAAGAAAGGACAGATAATCTGCTAGCAACTCAAGGCTGTGTTTGCTGACACCTTGTTGTTCACTCTCTCCCACCCCACACACTCAGCCATCAAGGGGGGAGGCTGGAGCCAATCCCAGATGTCTGTGGGCGAGAGATGCGGTACACTCTGCACCGGTCACTAGTCTGTCGCAGAGCTGACACAGACAGTGCGGAAAAAAAAAAAGAAATTGAAGTATAGATTAAGATAGTTTTCCGAAGACTAATCCACCATGATGGGCGGCACAGTAGTGTAGTGGTTAGCATGTCCGCCTCACAGCAAGAAGGTCCTGGGTTCGATTCCCAGCTCGGGCGTTTCTGTGTGGAGTT
>JBCNYG010000011.1:6775769-6788232 GCA_039654305.1 Porochilus rendahli | reverse complement strand
GGCGCCAGCCTCCCCGCGACCCTAATTAGGAATAAGCGGTTCAGAAAATGAATGAATGAATGAATGAATGAATAATCCACCATGAAAGTAAAAGCTCAAGTATAAGCTAAAATGTGGCAGCGAGTGTAATGTGGACCAAGATTCCAGTGTGTACATTCTCAAACCGTGGCCTCCTTAAGGCCTCCTCTGAGCACTTTCTTCAACATTCCCTCCTGAACAGACTTCAGCTCTTTTTCGGTGTTCCTCTGTCTGTCACAGGTTCTTTCCAACCCAGAGTTTCTTGCCGAAGGGACTGCTGTGAGGGACCTCAAGGAGCCGGACCGTGTTTTGATTGGCGGAGATGAAAATCCTGAAGGTCAAAAGGCAATCAGGGCACTATGTGAAGTGTATGAGCACTGGGTGCCTAAGTCACGCATCATCACTACCAACACCTGGTCATCCGAGCTGTCCAAATTAGTGAGTGTATTGTGAGTGTGTGTTTGTGTGTGTCCGGTGTGGCTGCATACCAGCTGAAGTCAAAAAGTGCAGTAGAACGGGTAACAATGGATATAAATGACGGAAGACCTGCTCTAGCTTACACAATTAAAATATTAACCGATTAATTTATTTATTTTTAATAATTATGTTAGCGGGTGGCACAGTGCTTAGCAAGTCTGCTTCACAGCATGAAGGCCTAAGGTTTGATTCATGGGCGTTTTTGTGTGGAGTTCACACTTCCCGTGCTTGTGTGGGTTTCCTTCGGGTACTTCGGTTTCCTCCCACAGTCCAAAAACATGCACAGAGGCTGATTGGCTGTTCCAAATTGCCCCTCGGTGTGAGTGTGAATGGTTGGTTGTATGTTTGTTGCCCTGCAACGGCCTGGCAAGCTGTCCAGGGAGTGCCCCATCTTCGCCCAGAGTCGGCTGAGATGGGCACCAGCCTCCCCGCGACCCTAATTAGGATTAAGCAGCTTAGAAAATGAATGAATGAATGGAATACATTCGCTGGCATGTGCTATTTGATTGTTTTTGGGCCAAATGCTGCTTTGAAATTCCCAACTGAGACTTTTTCGGTAGATTGATGTGATTCTGTTAACCTTTTTAGGTTTGCAGACCTTAAGTTCGTCTTCCATTCGTTTACTCGGAAATGTTACCACCACCATTTATTGCTGTCCATTTTGGGACTGGGAATTCAAAATGTGTTCCTTGGGCAGATGGATATCGCCCGCTTTGCAGGACTTTTTTTGGAGTCTGTTTAAACAATGAAATACACAGCACTGTGGCAGTTTGAAAAGAAGCGACATGGCCCTGGAAATTACAGCCGTTATGTCATGGCTCAGCAAGCTGATTACTGCTGAAGTTAGGGGGTATAAAAAAAACCAAACCTTAATTTAGATTTCTTTTTCATTTCATTGCTTTGCGTCCTGCAATGAAGATGCATGGGTGAATGGATGGACGACATGCGCGACCACGATACCCTCATGCCCGTTGGGCTGAGGGGTAAAAATTGAAGCTAGAATAACCAAAGGGGTTAAAGAATCACCAAATTGCTCACATATTTGTATTGGCAGTGAGCCCTGCATGTCTCAAGGCTTTCAGATGTTTCAAATACCTGTGTGACCACTTTGTGGGCAGAGATTTTAGTCCATGAAACAAAAATGTAATGAGTTGGTGTAACTCAAATAGAGTTATTCTCAGGATATAGCAGTCAAGGGAATCTGCTTGTTTCCCTTTCTTAAGTCCAGTGTCAAGTAAAATCAAGCTGTGCCTATCAATCAATGCCAGGCATGGGATTGGCATTAAATTTAGACACCACATAGACTTTTTTGATTTTGCTTTACTCTATTAATCTTATAGACTTTGTAGTAGACTTTTCTATGGTCCACACAGAATTGCATCGAATCATTGAACTTGTGTACCAAGACCACTGCTCCATTCACTTTGCACTTTGAGCCTTGAGCATATTGGTTGACCTGAGCAAGGACATATACTTTAACACACATCAAATTATATATACAGACACACAATAACCCAAATTTATTCAGCATGTGCTGTGTGTGTGTGTGTGTGTGCGCGCGTGTGCTCATTAGGCAGCGAATGCATTCCTAGCTCAGCGTATCAGCAGTATAAATTCTATCTCCGCTCTGTGTGAGTCCACCGGTGCTGATGTGGAAGAGGTGGCCAGAGCCATCGGCATGGACCAGCGCATCGGCAGCAAGTTTCTCAAGGCCAGCGTGGGTGAGTGTGTGTCTCTCTATGAGAGAATTTAGACTTTGTGGGAGTATATTTTGCGTCCAAAGAGCTATGTATAAAAGTGTTTTTATTTTCATATAAAGACATCGGTGCTAAAGTTAAATTGAAGTGTGTGTGTGTGCATGTTTACTAGGCTTTGGAGGAAGCTGTTTCCAGAAGGATGTGCTGAATTTAGTGTATCTGTGTGAGGCACTGAATCTACCTGAAGTGGCATCCTACTGGCAGCAGGTACAGAATATCTACTCCTGAAGTGTCCAGTGATTTGTGTATATTATCTTCTGTTATCATTTGTTTAGTGCCTTTCCTACATTTACGGTGCTTTACAAGAGAGATACTTATGAGATAATAGCAAATGATAATATTTCAAATGACCCTCATTTCTTTACCGCCACCATAAAATGTGTGTTTGGGGGAGGGGGGATAAATAAACTGCTGAAAATAAATAAACGAGAAAATAAACTGCTGAAAATAAATAAACTGCTAAAAAGCTTGTGTTTTTAGCTAGCTTAAATAGCCCGGGGAAAAACCACGTTCTATCCTCATTTAGTCACGCATCATTTAACACAGCTATACAACACTTACAACATTTGTGGGTCAAAAAAGTGGAAAAAATATTTCCCCCATTATTAAAGCCCGAAATCCTAGCCAATCCTGAGCTGCTGGAGGACCACCTGTTTCAGGTCCGCCTAGACTAAGTGACGGGTTGACAGCAGCTGCTGGGCTGCATGTTGGGTTTTACCCATGAGGAGCAGCAGAAGATGGCTCCTGAAGATCTCAGCAAGGGTGTGAAGGACATCTGTAAGCAATGCTGATTCCATCTTAATGGCTTTTTGCAGTATCCTGGGTTTTGGCACTAGTGTAACAACTCTGAGGTTCTGAATACTGAAGACAAAGTGCTTTATTTCTTTGCAGTCTTACTTTAAACATTCCCTGAACGTTATTTACTGACAAGTATGCAACAGTTTGCAGCTCTCTCTGGTTACCAGCTTCTCCCTGATAGCACACAAATGAACTAACATAAGTAGATGCCGGTAATTACACACAGGTGAAACTCATTGACGTTACCTGCTGGCTTTACTTTACTCCTTTCTGCCTGCAGAGGGCTCTGGAGTCATTTTATGGTGGCTCCCCATATAAGGACATCCTCCTGGCACTATAAGTTAGGATCACAGATCCTCGATTGAGTGTTTGACTTGACCCCGATTCCAGAAAAGTAGGAATGTGTTCCAAAGTGCAATTTAAAAAAACAATCTTGGTGATTCATTAGTTTATAGATTCATATTAGTTTTATTTTAATGATTTTAATTTTTTCTGTTCAATCTCTGCAAGACAAAGTTTTGGTTCATGTAGTTGGTTCATTCACTTAAAGAGAGAGAGAGAGAGAGAGAGAGAATTTGAGGAGGGTAGGTTTATTTATCGCTGTGCAGGGATAAAGGGAACTTTTAGATTAAAGTTAAACATTAAAGATTACGGTGAATACAAAGTACAATTGGTTGTAAAAAATAAAAAAAAAATAAAAAAGTTCTCCATAGTTACACTTGGTTTCCATCAAGAACACAAGGAACAGAACAGCTGAATAAATGTTTAATTTAATGATTAACAAATGTCTAGACTGTCTATAAGAATAGCTACCAAAACTAGTGATGGCTGTGTGTGTGTGTGTGTGTAGGTGATTGATATGAACGAGTACCAGAGGAAAAGGTTTGCATGCAGGATCATCGACTGTCTCTTTAACACTGTAACAGGAAAGAAAATTGCCGTGCTAGGCTTCTCGTTCAAGAAAGACACTGGAGACACCAGGTACATACACACACACACACACAGAAAGACAGAAAGAGTCACAAATTTAGTCTCTTTGGTGTCTGTGTCCTGACATGCTCATCTTCAATACTTGCTTGGTTCTATATAACCATTAATAAGTTCAATTTATTGATGTGTGCGCACACACACACACAAACAGACACACTGTGACACACAACACAGTTTATGATGTATAATTTCACAATGATTTGCACCAGCATAAACCGCCCTGGAAGGTTTTTTATGACTAATAAGAAATTAGCTGAGTCATCCCTCTCGACTGACTCTTTACCTGAATTACAGCACTTGTGGAGTTTTATCCCATTCAAAGTAAACATAAACATTCGTCCTAGTGACCTTTCCTCCTGTACAGGCCTGAATAAGAACTAGTACTGCTACCCCATCGTATGTAGTTACACTCAAAATCTGCTGTAAATATCTTTTTAGAGTTTCATGTCTGTGTACAAGGAGAGAAAAACTGGTAAAGTCGTGATGTGTCTCATCCTGCGTGCGTGTGTGTGTGTGTGTGTGTGTGTGTGTGTGTGTGTGTGTGTTCACAGAGAGTCATCAAGTATCTATATTTCGAAATATCTGATGGATGAAGGAGCCAAGCTACACATCTTTGACCCTAAAGTGGTAAAAGAACAGATAATACAGGACCTGTCCCAGCCCAGCATCTCCGGGGACAATCCAGAGAGAGGTGTGGGGTTATATATCCTAACTCTTTGGTGTGTGTGTGTGTGTGTGTGTGTGTGTGTTATTGGTATACTTCATGTTTGCTCTGTGGGATCAGGAGACGAGTCATCGCGGCATCTCAGATCCCTTTCAGTCAGTTTGAAATACGTGTTGGGTGTGAACAGGAGGTTTCTAATATGGCTTGTGTGTGTGTGTGGTCTTTCCTCAGTATCCGAGCTGGTCACTGTGTCATCAGATCCTTATGAAGCGTGTAAAAGTGCGCATGCGCTGGTGATCTGTACTGAGTGGGACATGTTTAAGGTAAACACACACACACTGAGAAGTTTGATTCCCTTCATGAAAATTTTCATTACATTTTCCGAACCACTTTATTATAACCATCCTTTATTAGTGTCGTGAGGAGGCTGGAGCCCATCAGCCGACTCGGAGTAAAGGCAGCGTGCACCATGAGCAGCTCGCCAGACATCCCAGAGCAACACACACTAATGTAGACATTTAGGCGCTCCCATAAGTATCAAATCAAGTTTTTGGTGGGAACTCTCAAACCCGGTACATGTATCTTACGCATGTCAAGATTCACTCATTTTAATAGGAGGGAATAAGAATGAGGAAACCAAACACACAGTCTTAGTCTCGACATGTAAAGTACACCATTCAAAAGCTTTAGAGAACATTTCAACAACACAATATCTTTAGTTGTCTGTTTATTTCAAATCATTGACGTTGACATCACATCACATGACGCGAGTATTATACGCGTCTTATTCTCTATATTACTCTCTCCCAGAATCTTTTTTGAGATATAGCATTTTCAAAGGGTAAGACAGGGTTCCCACATGTACACATATGCCGGAGGACGGAGGGACAGTATTTAGTATGGTGAGAACATGCAAATTCAACACAGAAATATACCTACCACTATACCTACGTGCTACTTATTACAAAAAATAATCAAGTGTATAATTAATAATCCTCTGTGTTTAATCTATAAAAGATTCTTTAAATGTTTTTTATGCATAAGAAATCAGTGGTTTCATAAAAGTGCATTTAATTCCAGTCTACACTGTCTCCGTGTTTTTTTTCTTTTTTGTGCAAGAATGATTGTGTTTTTGTATCTTGTTTTGTTGACTGCATGTGTTTTGAGGCCAAAGAAACTTTTATGGCCTTGGAGGACAGTAAAGGTCATTCTGTTCTATTAGCGCCAGCTTCCCCATGTGACCCTGAAGGATAATCAGAATAGATAACGGATGGAAGGATAGTGGAATGAATGGATGGGTGGATAAATGGAAAGATGAGTGTTTTTATTTTTTTTTGTGAATGGTGCTGTATGAAACCCGTTGTGCTGTGAGCTTATAGATAGTAACTCAAGGTGAAACCAAATCTTTTGCACATTCCATGTTTGTCATTTTTGTTTACTACTTGCAATTTTTTTTCTTAATTTAGACAGAGAGATGAAACTATACTCATGGAAAAACAAACTACAAACATTTTTCATGAATCTACTTAACTCGGGAGTTTTGGCTTTTATTTATGTAATGAACTACGATGAGTTGAGTAGTAGCCTAGATTTACTCTGAGGTGTAAACATGGAGCCTTTTTTAAGTGTGCGTGCGCGTGTGTGTGTTGAAGGATCTGGATTACGCACGGATTTATCACCAGATGTTGAAGCCAGCGTTCATATTTGATGGCCGCAGAGTCCTGGATCATTTACACCTCCAACTACAAAACCTCGGTTTCCAGGTATGTGTGTGTGTGTGTGTGTTATTTTGTCCATTACACTCTTTATTAAAGCAGCATAACCTGATGTAGTCTTATCTGTGTATTTTCGTGTGTGTAGATTGAGACGATTGGAAAGAAGGTGATGACCAGACTTCCTTTCACCCCCACTGGTGCGGTCCCCAGAATCACCCTCAACGAACCACCAACCAAGAAGTCCAAAGTATGATATGTCTGTACGTGAAACCCTGTGTACACACTCGGTGTGAATTTATTACACGTCTTAAAAGGAAATAAAGTTCAAAAGATGTTGAGTTTGAAAGCCTCTCACAGGACGGTGTCTTACACACCCAAGTAGAGAATTATGCAGATAAAAATCCCAGTAGAAATGCATTTCAATGTACAATTGTTTAGTTTTTCAGTGTTTTGATTACATGGTATTACACCTAAATGATCAATATCGTAATAAATGTATAATTACAATGTAATTAGTGTTTATGTAACACCAGTGTTTGAGGGTTTCAGCAGAGCCATGAGTCAGTTTTGATAGAGTCTGTACGTCTGAAGTACGACAAAAGCAAGTGGTTCATCATTATGTAATGCAAGTCTTGATATGCAGATGTATATTTTTCACAAAAGAAACTAATTTCATATTGTACAGATAACACTAAGGAATAACTAAACATATGGACCAAATAAAACCATGTCTTATTTTCAGAAAATAAAAACACACTTAAATCACTTCATTGCACTGTACAGCTCTTGTTTATTTCTGAATCAGTTTTACTGTCTGCAGTTTGTTTCTCAGTAAAACTACACCGTGGCATTCTGGGTAATGCTTCACCCCCTGACAATTTACAAAAAGAAAATTATGAAGAAAGTCTTCAGGTGTTATTATTATAACCACCCCACCACACACACGGGTATCTTTCTTTCCCCCTTTCACAATCCAAAAGACTTCATTTCCCATAATTCACCTCTTCCCCTCATATCATTATAAAACTAAACGCATTTAAGGATGTGGATTAAAATAGTTGTTTTCAGTTGACTTAATTTATAGCATGCACGAACACAAGCTACAAAGAGTCTCGGGATGTCTAGAGGTTCAGGACATCCATCGTTATTCCACTGTTCCTTCCGTCTTTCTCTTTTTCAGAAGGTTCTTTAGGAAGAACTCACCTGTGAAAGAGTCATTGGTCAGATTTGAAAGACTGAATGCTAGATTTCATGCCTACATTAATCATTTCAGAAACACCAGGACACTCACAATTCCTTCTGCAAGCCCTGGCACAAAAGTATGGAATTACCACACTTCCAAGGATGTTCACTCTCACCGAACCACTTAGTCCTACTCGTGTCGCAGGGAGGCCTATCTCAGCTGACACTTGGTGAAGGTGCGGTACACCCTTAACGTCTCGCAAGACCATTGCAGGGCCAACACACAACCATTTACACTCATACTAACACCTAGTGGCAATTTGGAACGACCACTTAGCCTTCTTTGCATGTCTTTGGATTTGACACAGAAGTAAAAGTTATAGTAGGTATGGATGATTTGGACAAAAATATAGTTGATGATACAGTACTTATATAAAACCATGAAGTTGCCCTAAAAACTAAATATTTTTGTATATGTATCTAAGTGGGGGCGGCACAGTAGTGTAGTGGTTAGCATGTCTGATGCTGGGTTTGAGTCCTGGGGCTCAGCGAGGGCTTTTCTCTGTAGAGTTTGCATGTTCTCTCTGTGCTTGCCTGGGTTTCCTCCTGGTCGTCTGGTTTCCTCCCATAATCCAAAGACATACATAGTTAGTTAGACTAACTGGCTGTTCCAATTTTGCCCCAGGTGTGAGTGTGAGTGCAAATGGTTGTGTGTGTTGGCCCTGTGATGGTTTGTCAAGCTGTTTAGGGTGCAACCCGCCTTCACCCACTGTTGGCTGAGATAGACTCCAGTCTCTCCACAACCCTAATAGGATTACGCGATTCAGCAAATGAGTGAGCGTGAGTATCTGAGTATTCTTATAGAACACAGCATGCAGCCTGATTTCCTTTGACGTTTAAAATATTTGGGTAGGTTGCGTTACCCATTAGCATCATTTATCATGATTTGGATGTTGGTGCCAGATATTGAGTATCTGTAAGTGTTACCTGCTTTATAAGAGGAGCGCACAAGGGGACCACTCGCTGTGTAAACGAACCCCATTTCCTGTCCCACCTTCTCCCAGTGAGCAAACTTCTCTGGTGTGACATATTCATCCACCTACACACACACACACTTCACATTTCAGTTCAAACACAGTCGTGAAGAAAAATCCATGCGGACACTGGAGCTGGCTCCTGGTGTCTGTATACGAGTGTAACCGGGTGTGTAGGTGCTTCAGTCACGCTGTTATACCTTCAGATGTCGTTTTGTTGGTTGCATGTACTGGCCAAGAGTCAAACAGTCCACACCTGAGTCCCTCAACTCTGCAACAGGACAAAGTGTATTCTGTAAATCATGGTTTTTATTTTCACAATCACACGATGAAAACAATCTACTCTGTACTCAAACCAGTCTCTAAAAACACACAGGACCCCTTACAGACAAATAGGCGTGTCCCTGTTATGCTGTAGGTTGGATTTATTTCCTGTTTAAATGAACACAAAGTTCTTCTGACTAATCATCTCTATGCGGTGACAATCAGAACTCTGCTACAGGATGACTCCGCCCCCCTCCAAGGGCAGGAGGGCTTGTTGTATACTTTGATGAGGATGAAAAGATCTAAACTGAACGAGGTGGGCTTCTGTCAACAGATCACAACACAACTGAAGACTTATGGGAGATAGCTGAGCGACAGATTCCACAGCACTGTCCACCATCACCATTATAGCATCTGTTCAGGGAATATATGTTTTAGAAGAACAGAGTCCATTCCTCCAGATCCAGAACATCCATGCCAAGCGGCACCGTGGCTGTTCTTGGAACTTGTAATGGTTTGATACTTTGCTCACTGGTTGAACTTTACAGTGGCACGCAAAAGTATTCACCCCCTCAGCATTTTTTCCTATTTGGTTACCTCCAATCTGAAATTAAAAGGGATTTTTATGCACACAACACACCAACAACCACGAAGATGCAAAATATTTGTTAATGAGAGCCAAACAAAAAAACATTTTCAACTCCCCCAAAGATCAGTACCATGTAGAACCACTATTCTTTTAGGGCATGTCTCTATGCACATGGGATTTTTGCCCATTTTTCAACACAAAACTGCTCCAACTTATTAGTCAGGATCCATGAGTATACAGCAATGTTTAAGTCACAGATTGTCAAATGGATTGAGGCCTGGGCTTTAACTAGTCCATTGCAACACATTTTAATTTAAATATTTCCCCGTAAACCACTCGAGATATCCAGGTTTTCAACAAGAATTTCCCTATATTTAGCCCCATCAAACATTCCCTTGCATGATGGTGACCCGTGGTTAGTGGTGTTGCAGACTCTAGGGCCTTTTAGGCCCCAGCCCAGTACATACACTGAGATCATTGACACTTTGTCTGAGACTATACACAGGTGGGCCTTATTTAACGAATTATGTGACATCTTGGTAGAAATATCTTACTTAAGGGCTTCATAGCAAAGGAGGTGAACACGTGCACAGAGCACTTCTTTTTGTTTTTATAGTTTTTAAATATATATATTTTCATTTCACTTTCCCAATTTGGACCATTTTCTGTAGAGACATTACATAAGACACAATTTTTTATTCTTGAATTTATCTAAAAATTTAGATTTAGATTTCAAGCAACAAGATAGAAGAAATGCCATGGGTTTGAATATGTTTGCAAGCTGCTCTATGTTTAGTTGTTTCTTAAATCTGTCTTCTTTGAAATAAGAGTTTCTGTGTGTGTGTGTGTGTGTGTGTGTGTACCTTTCAGAGTAGATTGTATCTGTGCGTCTGTCTCACCAAGACCGAGCATAATTGAGGTTTTTGTAAGTATGCTCGGTTTGACACTCTTAGCATGACGCAGCACAGCAAGCGACTGGTCAAAGTTCGCACGTGGGTCACGCACATATCTAAAAGGTCAAAGTTGTAGATTAGAAAGCAACATACTTGGAATCAATAACAGCTTTCATAGTAATTGCTTTCATAGTAATTGCATAGTAAAAAGCTAAGGACAATAACATAGGCAAACCTTGCTTTAAAATCGAAACACTAAGGTGCAGTCTATTCTTTTCTCGTTTTTGAGATCGGTGCTTGGTTGAAGTAAAACCCTCACCCACACCGGCCCTTTGCGAATAATACTGGACATCCCTGGTTTAGACCATAGATATCCCATATGCTCATAGCATTTGTGCTAGCTGGTGGTTTTCTGACAGTTTAAAGTGCCATTTATAAAATGTCTGTGTATAAAGCAAAATCATATATACTATAAAATAAAATTTAATTAAATAGAGTGTTGCACGAGTTGAGGTAAATGTATAAAACTGTTAGGCAGTTATGATTTCTTTACAAATAGGGTCTTTGAAAGTAATAAAAGTATAATCGTAGTGTTGTAACATAACTGATATGATAACTGTATAATAATTTTACCTGCTTTACCAGAAAAAAATGCTTTACAAATTGATTCTTAGTACATTTCACACTTCCAAGATGGCGGCGGCGCTATCATGCCTCATCTAGAGCATTATATGAAATCTATGGTTTATGCGCCACCTTGTGGTCGCAAATCGTTGCAAAGCTGAAAACAACCAAGAGCTGCCTCTACATTTTTTTTCTTGAATGTTCAGTGTGCGCGCCCCCTCGCGGACAAATGCTGAAGTTAAACTCCAACAAATTATTTTTCTGAACCCAAGAACAGCCCAAACGTGCCCAAATCTAAAATATATAAACAAATATAATATAAATATATAAAAAAGAAAGACATAAATGTGAAAAGAAGAGAGGGAAATAAACATCTGGAGTAATAAATATGTGATAATAATAAAAAAAAACCACTACAGTATTACTTTTAAAACAAACCAATAAATAAATGCTTGTGAAAAGTTGTAAATTAGCCAGAGATCAATAAATATAGAAGAAAATCAAAAGAACTTTGATTTTATAATTATTTATGGCATACGCTCACTTACTCACCAAAGTGGAGCCTATATCAGCCAACACTGGGTGAAGGTGGGGTACACTCTGAACAGCTCACCAGACCATCATTTATTCATTTCAAAAGACAACAATCGCCTTGAGTTAAATATTTCATGGCCATAAAACAGACCATGAGATACCTGACTCAATGCTTTTGTGCATAAATTCATTATAGAATCTGGCAGCTACACTTTCTTTACCTCTGCAGTTCTTTCACTGTCTCTACGTTGTGTGCGTAAACATCCAGACCAGACAGCACGACTTTCTCCACCGCCGAGAGGTCACCACGAAAATCAGGGGTCAAACACTCGACTAGGATATTCGAGTTCCTGTCAGAGTGTACCAGCACAAAAAGTAGAAACATATATAAATAATTAAAGATAGTACTTTTATTAAAAAAATTTACAAATATACACCAAGAAGTAATGATATTTTACATTAGCTTTACACACTGCCCGGCCAAAAAAAAAAAAAAAAAGAAAAAAGTCACACACACACGAATATGTTGTAGTTCCGCCTTTAGCTTTGCTTACAGCGCACAATCGTCATGGCATTGTTTCACCAAACTTAAGAAACATAACATTTATTTCCATCCAGTGTCGGGTTCATTTCTCACCGAAATATTGAACTGATGAGGGAAAAACTGAACCACTCCAGAAAGTCTTCTCCAGCACATCCCGAAAACTTTTAATAGGGTTAAGGTCGGGACTCTGGGGTGCCAATACGTATGTGAAAACGAGTCCTCGTGCTCCCTGAACCTCTTTCATTATTTGAGTCCCCGTTTTATATCCGTGCCATCAGGGAAGAAAAAATCCATTGATGTGAAAACCTGCTCATTCAGTACATTCAGCTCATCAGCTGACTTCATTTTATTGCCACATTAATGTTGCTGAGCCTCGACCT
>JBCNYG010000011.1:6744786-6757286 GCA_039654305.1 Porochilus rendahli | reverse complement strand
AAGGGCAGTATTGTGCGCATGACAAAACCATTAGTGGAGCGGGAGCAGAGCGCAGATGGACGCCGAAGGAAGTTTCTTACCCTAGAAACATGGCAGAGAAAAGAAAGGAAACCTATCACTTTACCAACGAATGAGAAGATGTGTAATTTCAGGAGAGCATGTCAAACTGATAGCCCGTCGTGAGACCTTGACTCAGTACCCATGAAGTAGCTCTCCGTTTCAAAAAGGTTGGTGACCCCTGATATAGGGGATATTGCAAAAAAAGGTTTGCACGCACCTGTTAAAATTGCAGATATTTGAGTTTTTTGTTGTTACGTTTTTCTTTTTAATTTACTTTAATGTACCCTGAATATCTAGGAACGAGAGACGATTGAGTGCAGACAAGGAAGTCAAAGTGTTTGATTAGAGACTATTATAGGGTTATCCCTAGCTCACTTCTCAGGCCTAGGAGGAAAATGTTTGAATCCCACAAAGCGTGGATGTTCAACAGTTTCTCCTTTATTTTAAAGGTATGCAGGATACTTAGATCCTGATGTGGCAAAGCAAAACATGAGTGGTCAGGACATACAGAGTGTGTCAACTGTGATAGGTTCGGTTGAAAAAAGTGTGACGGTTATAGGCTCGTTTGAAGGCACACAATTGTGCCTCTAACTACACATGCACTTTCTTTAAGAGAATGTAAAGGAATGGGGTGTGCCAGGTTTACTATATTAATTGTAATAATGGAACCACAAAAATCAAATAATCGTTTTAGAAAGAAAAGACTTGCCTTAAGATCTGTCTTAAAGCTGACTCACATGTAAGCGATCTTGTTCGAGAGTACAAGAGTTTTATTTCGGAGGGAAGTGAATAAATCTAAACTGGAATTTGCATATTTTCGGAAATAGTCTGTCACATTCGGGGTAGGTGATCTGTGTTTGCGGTCTTGGTGAAAATTTTCACACATTTTCGACTTTTATTCAGAATTTTTGAAGCAGCAAGGAAAACTAGTGACCTTGACCCAGAAATAGCACCAGGACTGACTTCTGGATTCCGTGTTTTCCCCGTCAGTATGGTAGATAGGAAGATATTCAAAGGTTTTCGAAGAGACCGCTAATCTTGAGCATAATGGCGGGATTTTTGGCTGAAACCAACCGGAAAACGACGTCACACTGTTTTGCGTCTGTATCGCTTACGTGTGAGTCAGCTTTTAATTTTGTTCCATGCAAAGTGTACACCAATATATTCGTGTTATACACTGATGTGTTGTGTCTCCTGCAGCCTGCACAAGATTCTAATGAAACCGATGATGATGCAGCCATTGCGAAACAGTTACAGATGGACGAGGACATGGACGTGAGTTAGATTCACTCATATGATCACACGCGTACTATCGGCAGCTCGTGACGTTGACGGTTGGATCTGTATACTGTGTGAGCTGAGGGTTAAAATCCAGGCTGCAAGCTTCAGACATCATTGTTTGTTGAGGATAGAAATACAGCACTCCTACCAAGCTGCTTTCTGCCTTTTCCATCTTGCGCTGTTCAGATTTCAGCCTGCTGCATGTAGAACTGACTGGCTTCTGCTCAAGGTTGTTTCCCCTTTGCATATAGTTGAGACCTTTTTTCCCCTCTCTACCCCACACATTGGTTTATCACTCCCAGGTGCACTGCACAGGATTTTCATGTTCCTTAGCAAATTACTAGAACGGAAATTGTTTGTGCAAGTCAGATTTGTTATCTAAAAATATTGCAATATTGATAGACTGTGGGAGGGTATCTACTTGTAAAGTCAAAAGTGTGTGTGTGTGTGTGTGTGTTAGTTGGAGAAACAGATCCATGAAGACGAGGAGTTTGCTCGAACCTTGGCCATGTTTGACGAGGCCCCTGTTCCTAAAAAGGTAACTAGACTGCTTTCAGATATGTATCTTTTTTTTAAAGTAAAAAATAATGGTTGTGTCAATCCTTTGTTCATGTCTCATTCCTCATTCCCTTATTAATAAGTATGGGTTTTTGTCATCCCTACAGCATAATTTGTGTGTATGTAATACATTAAAGCGATATAGATGCTTATTTTAACCTGCATGACCATAAAACCACTAAACTGGTAATTTTATCCCGTGGCTTACTAGTGGGGGCTGAACTGCAGGGGTTAGCAGTCATTTTGGCTTTGGGTGTTCTTGCCTCTTCATCGGGAGATTCTAGTAAGTCTGAGGACAAGAATGTTGCCAGAGATGAGTGTGATGGTAAATCCAAAATGGCTTATGTAGATGACGTTTTGCCAACTTTTGTTTCTGTGATTTCTGCACTTGTTTGTGCAGCTCAGCACTTGCTGATAGTGTGTTATGCTACACGGGTCAGTGGCGCAACCCAGCCAATCCAACGGGTTCACGTCACCACCAGGCTAGAACAGCCGGAAAGGCAATGTCTCTGAGCATGCCCGGTGTTGGCAGAAATAGCTTCCAGCCTCCCGCTGACTATAGTAGGATTAAGCGTTTCGGCAGATGAGGAAAAAAACGGAAACGGAAAAGGATTTCTTGAGTCTAGTCAGTGTTGTGTGCTATTTCCTATTCCTATTTTAAAATGACAGTAACCTCAGTATAAAAGTATCAGTGCTATCCCTAGATATTTAATACTCTTTTTTTAAACTTAAAATTAAATTTTTCTTGATTTGGGTCTGTGTCTGTAAACAATAACAAGATGGCATGACTGGAGAAACAATCTTTTGTACACGCAATAACTCGGCAACGCAACACAGATTTGTGGGGCTCCCGGGTGGTGCACTAACGAGGTGTGTGACGACTATCAGCCTGGAAATCGCAAGCTTGAATCCAAGCCATTCGTGACCAGGGGTCCATGGGAGCTGATTGGCTGAGGTCCCTCACAGGAGGAAGGGATGGCATACACTCCCCTATCACTCACATTGACAATCAGCCAATTCATGGTCGTCTGTGAGCTCGTGTGTACAAAAGGGGCGGGTAGCACCTTCCCTCCGAGAGTGTTAGCTGCGTCCAAATGCTCATGCTAGTTTGTAACGAGGTGGGTGGCAGGTCCATGCAATTTCATAGAGGGGGCATATGCATGCTTTCGCCCCTCCCTGGATGGTGGTGGTCGTATGTGATAGGGAGGCATTGGATGAGGGGAGAAAAAAACCCCACAGACTCGCAGAAAGTTGGAGAAGTCTGAGATCTGGAGTAAGCAAATGGTTTCAGAAAGGCATAAACAATGTTCAGCTGGGGACTCAAACCCAGGATGCATTTGGCAGACGCCAATACAGACACTAACATTATCTATATCCAAACTGAGCAATTTAGGGTTAAGGGCCTTGCTCAAGGACCCAACAATGGCAGCTTGATGGTAATGGGGCTTGAACCACTCAACTTCGGATTACCAATCCAGAGCCTTACCTACTGAGCCACCACTGAATGCACTGTGCTTTTTACTCGCCGAGCTCTCCTAGCTGACATGTTCTTCCCTTTCTCAGTATAGAAGCACTGAATCTCATCGTCTTTGTAACATTGTTTATGTTTTGAAACAGTTCAGATTTTCAGGTCTGGATAAAATTGGCAGTAGTTTATCTTGTACATTGAGGTAATTGGTAAGTCTTGTGTTTTTTTCCGTCAGGCCCGTGTGGACTTGCCTTCGCCATCAAAAAGGAGCTCTCGCGCGATGGGAGCAGAAACCAAACCTGTGCCGAAGGAGCCTTCGCCGAAGAAGAGTTTGGTAAAAGCCAGCTCAAAACTGGCTCTGCTGAAGAAGAAAGCCGATGAAGAGGAGGAACGGAGGAAGGAGGAAACAAAAAGCAAACTTATCTCCCCGAAGAAAGAGCCAATGGCACAAACTTCATCAGAGACAGCAGCCACACCCAAAACTGGCATTTCTGCAGGAAGCGCGAAACGCATTTCCACACCAAAGAGTGGAGGAGGAAGTACCAAGACCTCCCCGACCAAACCAGAGGTTCAAATTAATATGATAATTTCACATCAGAAGCATACTGCATGTTTACATATTTTTAATTATTTTTATCTAATACCACTCTGGAGTTTTTAAGATTAAAAGACGGAAAAACAAATTTTGTAAAACTGTATTAATGAGAGTTAGTTGGTTATTTCAAATTGCAGCAGTGTTAACTTTTTAATTAGAATTTTGTCCTACATTCATATGTAATTCAAGTGCATGATGTTTTTATTGTTTATTAGTTCCCGCCCATCGGATGCTATAGTTTCTGGACATTTGCTTTCCGCGCACTGCAGCTGCAGCTTTTAAACTTGCTATCTGAGTGCTAGGATGAGTTTTGTGTGTGAGTGACCTTCACCTACTTTTCAAGGTCACAAAGGCAAAGGTTTCCGAAATTTTACTTGCCACGTGATGAAGTTGGGGCTTTCAAACTTGCTGTGCTTGTTCTATATTGGCGTATTATGAAATGGTCCTTTCAGCAGGAGCGTCTGAACCCCTGTGTTTTTAGTTTTTTTAAATTGCAACTGTTAAAACGTTTCCCCCATGTAAGTCTCATTTCTCTTGGTAGACAAGTCCAGAAGACTCGGAGAAGAAGCGTGTGAATTCTGCAGCGTATCGGAACTACCTGAACCGAGAAGGACCTCGAGCTCTGGGCTCTAAAGAGATCCCGCAGGTAATTAAAACAAACATACTTGTATACTTTAAACGTTTAATGTAGAATCTGCAGCAAAAATTGTAGAAAAAAGTGACTTAAGCTTTAGGAGGTCTGAAAGCCAGAGAGTAACCAGGTTTCTAGGAGAGCAAGTGTGAATCATCAATCCCAGAGTGCATTGCTCATGCAGAAGCGGTGGCATCCTTGAAATGAAGAGCAGAGAAAGTGCTTACTGTTTTTCATTTTGTAAGAATAAAAAAGTAAATATAAAATAGTGTTCCCTAAGGATTCGTATCTCACATGTATTGTCACATGCATTGGAATAATAAAGAATTAATAAATAAAGCTATAATTGCATATGCATAAACCCCCTGCGCTGTGAAAGACCTGTCTTAATTATTGTGTTATAATGAAGGACAGACAGTCACTGAGTCATCACATTATTCCTCCTGGAAGAGACCACTCCCAGCAGGACAAATGTGAACAAGCTTTGTGTTGATTTACTCTTAAGTGACTCTTGGACGTAGCACTCACACTCATTTGCTGACCCGTTTATTACTACTAGGGATGCAGGGAGGCTGATGCCTATCTTAGCCGACACTGTGCGAAGAGAACATGTCGCTGGACCATTGCAGGGCCAATACACACACACACACACACAATCATACATACTCACACCTCAGGTCAGTTTGGAACATGCTGTTAGCCTAATATGCATGTACCTGGAGCACAGGGAGAACATGTAACCATATAACATGGGAATCGCACCCAGGACCATTTTGCTGTGAGGCAGACGTGCAAACCACTACACCACCATGCCCCGTGACATGATCTCAAAGTAAAATAAATGTAGAACCCAATGACTGATGTTTTTACGCTACCGTCCACATGGGAGACTGATTGATACCGCCGATCTGATATTCTCTTTTGTGTTCTGTTGTCTGGATGTGCGTTAGGGAGAGGAGAACTGCCTTGAGGGTTGTGTGTTTGTATTAACGGGTGTTTTGGAGTCTCTGGAGAGAGAAGATGCAAAGTCGCTCATAGAACGCTACGGTGGGAAAGTCACAGGAAACGTTAGCCGAAAAACCACATACCTGGTGCTGGGACGAGACAGCGGAGCCTCTAAGACTGAGAAGGTCTTCTATTCTTCTCGTTATCATCTCTACCTTTTCTCTAAACCCACACCCCCACCAACACACACACACCTGCTGCTCTTCTCTCTCTTTCCTCTGTCTGCTCTGATGTTTCTGGCTGTAGTATTGAATAATAATGTTTAATGCAGAAAAGTCATTGGGTTTTTTTGTTCGTTTTAGGCACAAAGTTTTGGCACCAACATTATCAACGAGGATGAGTTACTGGAATTGATCCGAACCAAACCAGGCAAAAAGTCCAAATATGAGATTGCGGCCGAAGCCGAGGTTTGACCGCGCACACAAACACACCTCTAGAATTCCTTATTCTTCACTCTAAAACCTCATCGCAACTGATAACTTAGACAGACGTATTAGCAAATAAATGAATAATTATGCATAATTATTCAACCTTCCAGCCAAATCTGGTCAGTTTCATTTTTGTAATGTCCCTCTAGAGACTGCCAGTAAATTATTCAGCAGTGCTCCCTCCAAATTGTTTGATTGAAGCAGAATACCATTATAAAATGCCTCTGAACTGTTTTGCAGCCAGTCTGAAAGTTCAGATAACCTTGTCTGAACACACTGTATTCCATTTTACTCCCAGCCGTTAAATCATATAAATATTCTCTCCTTAAATCTTTTTATGGGTTGATTCTTATACACTTGGTGCACTTATTTGTGTCTGGGAACCTCTGCTTAAACCTCTGTCTACAAAAAATCTAGCATTCTATCAAAATAGTCCTTCACCAACTCCTTTTCATCTGTTTTTATCTGACCGTGCGTTGGATGATGGATCGATCAATACACATTTGTCCATCATCCATCATTTTGAAATTTTTTCTAACCGATTTCCATATTAACATACCTCTAGAGCTCCGTAGTCTTGTAAAAAAAAAAGAAAGAAAAGAAAAAGTCATGAGCTTAATTTTGTTGTCGCATCTGTGCTCAAAAAAATATGTATATCTCATGTGTGCCATCACCGTCGTCACTGAGTGCACTTGCACATCACTGCGTTACTCTTTCTTCTACTTTGGATATACATTTTAATGCAAGGTCTTTATTGTAAGCCCTACTGATTGCACTTTGATACTTGAGTGATAGCATCCACACATTACAATATATATTGTGTTTGAATCGCATTGATCCAGGCTCCTAGCTGTAGAACAGAAGATATTTAAAGCATTTCACCTTTCCATTTCAGAGTAAAACCACAAAATCAAAGACTCCACAATCTAAAGGCAAACGTACCCCTTCAGGGCACAAAGGCTCGCCCCAAAAGCGCTCTGCAAGCAAGGGGAAATCTTATCCATCTTCCTCTTCTTCCCCTGGAACTTCCAGAGCTTCCCACCAAGTCTCTTCGTCTGAGGTCCGAAAGACTTTGGAATTTGGCGCAGGAAAAGCCACGACTTCTGTGTCAGAGGATAACGGCAACAGCCTGTTGTGGGTGGATAAGTATCGCCCACGCAGTCTGAAGAATCTCATTGGGCAGCAGGGTGAGCAGAGCTGTGCCAATAAACTACTGAGATGGCTGAAGAGCTGGCATAAAAATAACAGCGGCAATGCAAAACCAACAGGTGAGGTGTTTAATGGTTAACCAGTGAAAGGCATTAAAAAGAGCCTAGGATCTTCTTCTCTCAGCTGAGCTGGATCCTAGAGCTGGCGCTAAATCCTTGCTCTGCCTTTCTTCTAGTGGAAGCAGCATTGAAACATTTAACCACGTCCGAGTTTGTGTTGGAAATCAGAGGTTAACATCTCCAATGAAATTAATTGATCGCTATGTTTATTTCTCCATGAAATGATAAGGATATATATGTAAATATAACCTCAAATATGTAAACATGTATAAAGACAGAAAACTAGCCTTGTTGACTGAATGTTCAAGTATTTAAAATTTTTTTCCATTTACTGAAATGTACATGATTTGGACATTTGTGCTCAAAAATGACAATATGCTTTGCATTCCGTATGAACATGGGCGGAAATGGGAGCAGGAACAGGCCTTAACACTCCACACGTTTCTCTTCAAAACATTTATTTATATATATTATTTATTTATATTATATTACAGAGCATCTGTATCGGTTATCCTTGCAGTGTAATTGGTGCATAATGTAATACATTTACGTGATACAGAGCTTATTTAAACATAAATGACTATAAAAAGTCTGGGCAATTTTATCCCATGGATTGCTAGGGGCTGAACAAATGCACAACAATCATTTTTTCCTGGAAGTGACGTTAACTCGTAGGGCCAGGTTGTCAAGCACAAGTAAACAAGC
Organism: Porochilus rendahli; assembly: GCA_039654305.1. Lineage (NCBI taxonomy): Eukaryota > Metazoa > Chordata > Actinopteri > Siluriformes > Plotosidae > Porochilus > Porochilus rendahli. Next base: position 6,749,287 of record JBCNYG010000011.1, on the reverse strand, counting down.
CGTGAGCAACATTTTGGGAGATAAAACTCCCCGCATGCTAATGGCTCTTACCATTTATTGCTTCCTTTTGGCAAGGCGCTGCTTCCGATCGGTTGTCGTCGTCCTTTTTGACAGAATTCTGTAGAAGCAGCATTAGACGCAAAAGCTTGGGCTACGTGCCAAGTTGTTCTGCCAGGAGGCCACGCCCATAGCAGTCCGGATCGAAGTGTACGGCCTGTGCTTATGTTATGTTGTGATGTCGGCGATTTCCGCGCTTGTTGTTTGTGCAACCGCTTGCTTTACACTCCGCCTTTTCCCTGGTGATACAGCTCAGCAATGGCTGATAATGTATTATCATAGACTGGTGTCTGCTGCATGCATCCCAACCAATAGGACAAAACAACAAATTTGCTTCATTACCAGGACTGGAACAGCCAAAGAAGAAGGTCACAGTATCATTGTAGTAGCAGTATGGCAGCACTTGCGTATGCTTGACAAGGGGCAAGGACTCACGTTGCCTGACATAACCCCTGTCATACATTATCATCTTAAAGAGCTTGTAATACAATTTCACCACAGGCACCCTTTAATTGTTTGCACAATTGCTCTCTTTGTCCTAACCACCTGGGCTTCTCATTTGTTGACCTGGGCACACAGTGAGTCAGGTTTATGGGGCCAGAAAGTGTCATTTTTGAACATGCCGTATGTATTTTTGTCTGGAGACACGTTTCTTATTGTATCATGTTCTCATTCTCTCTGCAGCCGCAAGGTTTGGAAAGTTTGGAGGTAAGGATGATGGAGCTGGCTTTAAAGCTGCTCTGTTGTCTGGGCCTCCTGGTGTAGGGAAGACCACCACTGCTGCTCTTGTGTGTGAGGTTAGTTATTATATATATGTATGTGTGTGTGTGTGTGTGGGTGTGTATATGAATTTATATGAAGAAAGATCTAACTGTCTTTTTCAGCTCTAAATTGAGATATCGAGATGTAATACAAGTTGTAATCTTACCAACTTTACTTTGCTTTTTTTTATTTGAGGAGGTTTACAAGCTGCTCCTGTGAGGATACTCAGCTAGTACTTAAAAGAATTTAGTTAACTGAGACGCAGCAGACTTGCCAGCCTTTTTTGCGAACAAAGTGTGTAAATTGAAGTGCTAAAAGCAGTAGACTAGAGCAGACTGGATGCGCAGGTGTTTTGGAATACTCGGATATTCAATGCTGCACACATTAGTGCGCTCTCATCACCGGTTAGTTTTCCCATTTGAGAGATGCACTGGCACAGCACACTCATTTTCTATTTCCGTAAAGCTGACTGTAGCATTAGGCGTCAGTTCAATATTTTAATTGAAAATGCAGAAGAAACATTCATTCAGTCATTGGCAGAACTGCTTACATTTTTTAGGCCTAGGAGCTGGAGCCCATCTCAGCCAGCTCTGGGCAAAGGCGCGGTACACCACTGATCAAAATTTTTTGGGACACCCAGGAAATTGCACATTTTCCATGAAAATTCTTCCCGCTGTATTTAGGGACCTTTCATTTGAAACACTGCCAAGCTTATCAGTGCAATTTTGCTTTCACCAACCAATCAAATTCAGGAAAAGAGTGTGACTTGGGATGATGGTATAGGTACTTTGGGAGCTGCTGCCAAATTCAGGATGGGATTTTTTTCCCCAGTTGTTCTAGCTTAAATTTCAGAAGAACGTGATGTTCATGACCTAGCTCTGAGCTTTAAAGCTACTGCATAATCCCAGCTGTGGATCATGTATAGGGTTTTTTTTGTGATTGTGCTGTTGCTATAGAAATTAAACACTGTCTGAATAGGAAGCTTTGAGACTCAGCATCACTGTGGCTTTCAATGTCTGTAGTATGGGTGAAGGTACACAGTGGAATTCTGAGCTGTGGAAAGCAGCTGTTAAGTTGTATGGGAGTAATAGGGGCTTCGTCAAAAACGGAACCGATCGATTAACAGCTGAACATGAACTCTCTAGACCAACATGAGTTTGAGTTCAAAGAAAGTCAAGAAGGAGTAAAGAAAGTGAATTATCCTCTGCTGAATAAAAATGCAGGTGTTTCTGGTTGTGTGTGTAGGAGTTGGGCTACAGTTACGTGGAGATGAACGCCAGCTGCACGCGCAGCAAGAACAGTCTGAAAGAAGTGATCGCTGAGTCTCTCAGTAACACGAGCATTAAGAACTTCTACACAGGTACTCAGTCATTCGTACTTCTGATGTGTTGCTAATAAAATATATGCTACTATAATATTTTGTTGCTATTATTAAAAGCATATGCTTACTGACCTACTAATCTCAAACAACTGTCAACTTTCATACACTTCCTGCCATAACAGCAATATTATTAATGCAGAATTTTGTGATGCATCATTTAATATGGAAACCTTCAATAATATATTCCTAATACAGGGGTGGCAAAAATTTTGTTGCAGTCAGGAATGCCTTTAATTGATAATCAACCTGTTAATTTGAAGTTATACCTTATTAAGTAACAAACTCTATTGTTGTAATCAATAGGTAGTGGAATTTAGATGAAATATATGGTAAAGGTAATTTAACCTAAATTTCTAGCCGATATAATTATTTATCATTGCAGACAAATTTCAACATGTTTCCTCATACTAGGAGAAAAAAGACCCGTGTGTGTTTACTCAAAACCTCATTTCTAATGGAAGTCTCAGGGCAGTTCTTGACTTGCATCATTAACTAATATAAAGTTGCATAATTTAAAGATCCAGAACTGCTACTGCTTGCTGCAAGCAAAACAGATTATACCGTATTTGATATTAATGTAATGCACAGACTCACTTTTTTTTTTAGCAGATATGTTGCAAGTTTTCTGGGTATATTACTTTGCATTTTCCCCTCCTATTGTCAGAAGTTTTTTTATATAATAAAACCCATATGGTTTAAGCTATTTTATGTATATTGTTTATATATAGACAAACTTGCAAAAAATGATGATTCGAAAAAATATAATTATTTTTAGTCCTTTTTTTTGTGAAATTATATCCCAGATAACCTCAGATTACAGGCTACAAATAATACTTATATAGCCATGCTATTGGTTTCCAGAAAGTAGTACATAGTAAGGATAGGGAATACTTGATACGGTGTTGTCATGATACCTAGATACCAATTCTATTTGTATAGCGATTTTGTAAGTATCAAGATTTTTATAAATATTCTGATTCAATATGACAAAATTCCCAATTTTTTGTTACAATTCTAAAACAGTGAAACATATAAAGTTGAGTTATACCTCTAAAGCTTTATTCATTAGCTTAATTGAACCCAAGTAATTAAATGTAACCTATATCTTATAATTTCCCTCTCAAAACCCAAGGGCAGCATTTAAACAACACAGAATTACTGTGAATACAATGAATAAAAAAATAGATTTTGGAGCCAGTGTGGTAATACGTGAATCACCGCATAAAAGAGTTGCGTTACTTAATCCATTTTTCCACCATCTCTAGTAGTTAGGGTGTCAGAATCCTCAGTCTGCATTTCATAGTAGTAGAAAGATACTTGGATGACATACTAAATCTGACGTAATCAAAGTTACCACATTGCCTTGTAATACCAGGAGCCTAATTTTGAACCACAAGATCAAATGTAATCTTGTGCCAAACTAATGCTAATGCTACAGACATTCGGCTCAGGTAAGAGTGCTGCACAATATGTCTGAGTTGTGTGCTTACTAGTCACCCAAGTGCTCTGAGAACATAGTAAAGGGGAGGCCTGAAAGTATGTAATAACTGTGATTAAGGTGCACTGAGTATTCAGATGCAGCCACTACTCTGCATAAGGAGGTGTACAGCTGTTTTTGTTAAGGTATCCAGTCACACCAGGATTACATCTTTTTGTTATATAACGCCTGAACAATTACAGTAAAATGTACTTAGACTTATTCAGTGATTGGTAATTTGGGGTCACATGACTGGTTGTAATGTTTCCACATCTCTTAAAAGACAAATGTACAAATATTAAAGCTTAATTGTGTCCCGCGAATCATACTGGATATTATGTTTTCATCTGCCAGACACTTCTTGTTAACATTCTATATATATTTTATATTTATGTTGAATGGTCCCTCTGGCAAGCCCTACCAGTCTATCGATACTGGGTCACCTTGGCCTATTTTCAAGGTCACTGAGGTCAATTAATCAAAAATGACTTTTAATACTCTAGAGGGTGCAGTTTTTTGTCTGATTGGTTTCCAATTCATACCTGTTATACTTAGTGTCAAGATCTTCAACCCTGTTAATACTGGGTCACCTTGTCCTAATTTCAAGTTTACAGGGGCCACATGAAATGTAAAAAGTCAATGGACATCCGTGTTACCTTGTAAAAAAAAAAAAAAAAAAAAAAAAAGAAAAGAAAACAAAACTAGGTCACCTTAGCATAGTTTTCAAGGTCACAGTGGTCAAAGAAAGTAAATTTCCATGATTACAAATTTACATCAGAATTTGTCCAGGTAGTCACTTAAGCCGGGTGTGTCTGTGTGTGTGT
>JBCNYG010000011.1:6659377-6669620 GCA_039654305.1 Porochilus rendahli | reverse complement strand
TTCAAGGCTGAAACTGTGAACTGGGGGGCAAGGGAGGAAATCGGGACAAAAAAAAAAAAAAAAAAAAAAGGCTTTTTCAATCTCTAGGAGCAGAGTACAGTCTATAATCAATAATTGTAAACTGTCTGGTACTACTAGAACCCTCATGCATCAGGCTATCAGTCATTAACAAGCTTTTGGCGGAACAGTTGGTATAGCATTCTTGGGGTCAAATGTCTCACCTTTGCGCCTCCAAACATATCGCTGGACATTGCAGCCAAGGTTATTCGTTGTCCATGTGGCCAGCTATAAACTTTAGGCAATCTTGAAGACATTCATTTTCAAGAAAGGACTTCTTTCTTTGATGGCAGAATCTCAGACCATAGCAATGTAAAATTTGCCCGAGTGTCGACTTCATGGCAAGCCTATGCATTGGTGGTTCCTGGGGCGCACACTGTGTGACACACTGGGGCTTATTCCAGACTTTGACAAAGAGGCTTCACCACCCACTAACATGTATTAAATCACTTTAATCCTGCAGTTGTTTTAGAATTTTCTTTGTCTATGAACCCTTCTTCTCAGATCCGTACTGAGCTCTTTAGATTTTCCCATTGGTTGGTAAATCCAAAAAGTGCTACAGACCATTTTAATGTTGGCACAAAAACGCAACCAGCTCAAGTCAATTATGAACACTCACAGGTCTTGACTTCGGCAAGTTAAAAGACGTTTCGAGCCTTTCAGTACCACAGTATTAATAAACTGTGGGAGTGTATGTATATTTATGTATAATAATGACTCTGCAAGTAAAGCTCTGAACTTGCATTGATTTCAGAAAAAAAACCAAAATATTTATTTTTGTACGGAATTCTTGCTTTTTGAAAGTTAAACATGTATGTTGTAAAGTCATTCAGCCCCAGAAATTAATTTAGTTCAAGAAAATTACAAAAAAAAACCTCTACTGTAAAAGTTGCTCATCCCATAATTAAAACAATTGCACGTATCTGTTTTAGAACTCAAACTCTTCATATGTATTGTCAGAATATGTTTGTTATAGAGGCTACAGTTGTCAGCCAAATGTTTTTTAAATTTAAAGCTATCTATAATGGAACACAGTGAAATAAAGAGGGCTGTACTATTTGATTCACTAACAATGAGCAATTTTCAAAATTATTTTATTTTTGTTTGCTTCTTTTAAATATTAGAGTCAAATCAAAAACAGTATATCCCATGGCAAATATAGAATTTTCTTTTTCAACATATCTGAACAAACATTTTAATCCTCTTTGAAATGTTAAATGTGATAAACTCCAACAAATGACAATTTTGTTTTGTGATTTGGATCAATTAAATGGACAGAAAACCTCATGATCAACCACATGGAACAAGGGCATCCTTACATTTATCATACCCTCAAGTCCATAATATATAATCGCGTGTTCCAGCTTAGGTGCCATGAGTTAGAACCTCCTGCAGCTGGAACCTGTCATCTTACCTAGGGTATAATGCTCTCTTTACTATTGATGTGTGATGTCATCATATCAAGTTTTAAAGACCTCTCTAAGGCCTTCAGAATGAGAAATTGTGGTTGCCAATGAGTCAGGCGCTACATTTTAAAATAAATAATTCCACTGTGATGAAAGTCGTCAAGTAGCTCAGATTTGTGACAACTGCCGCCTCAATAAAATTCAGCCTAAGAACAGACTGTGTGATGTAACAAAATCTTCAAAGATCACAACATTTCATCACAGGATCTGCAGGAAAACCTTGCAGTTGGCGTGAAAGTGCACCCATCAACAGTCAGGATGATATTAGACTCATTTGACCTGCATGGAAGCAAAGCCTTTGCTGTCCAAAAAAGAAAAGCAAAACTGTCATTTTTAAATGAACATATAGGCCTGGATCAGGCCTTTTGAAATAATGTGCAGACAAAACAAATATTTATCTAGTTGTTCGACTACAGTCAAGTTTACCTTTTTCAGTCAAAAGTTGTTTTGCGGCGGCACAGAGGTGCAGTGAAAGCACAGTAAGAAGGAGTCTGCATGTTCTCCCCGTACATGCGTGGGTTTCCACTGGATACTCTGGTTTCCTCCAACAGTCCAAAAACATGCACAGTAGGCTAACGGGCTGTTTCAAATCACCCCTAGGTGAGAGAGTGAAAACGTTTGTGTGAGCGCCCTTACCCAGAGTCGACTGACATGGGCGCCAGCCTTCCCACGACCTAATCTGGAATAAGCGGCTTAGAAAATGAATGACTGAAACTTATTTCTTCACAGTCACTGTATACATGTGAACAGGAGAGGGACTTTATACTGACGCATGAAGCATGGTGGTGGGAATGTTGTGGTTTCGGCTTGTTTCACTACCTCACAGAGTAGGCAGCTTGCAGTCGTCCATCATATCAAAGAGTGCTTGAAGATAATACAAGGCCTTTTCTATGAAAGTACTAGTTGAACTGATTGTGGACATTTCAACAGGATAATGATCCTAAGCACAGTAGAATATCCGCTACAGAATAGATCAAGAAGATCGAATGGGGGTTATAGAAAGGCCAAGTCAAGGGCCAGATTTGAACCCCCCCTGAAATTTCAGTAAGTGGGTTTGAGAGAATGATATGCAAAGAGAAAATTGCAAAATTAGGCAAAAAGTTTTTTTTTTTTCTAAAGAGGGCAAAAATAACTTCTGAGGCAAAGGGTGTATTTTTTCCCAAGGCTATTACACCTATTGATATTCTAGTTGAATAAATGATTAATTAATAATTTCCATGGGATGTGCGGATATTTTTCACGACTGTGTGTTCTTGAATAATTGCTTAGTTAGGAATCTTGGTAATAGAGTCCCAGTGTACTTTTGAACCCTGCTGTAGAATAAATATGAGTATAGCAGAGGAAATAATATTCTTGGCTTGGACTGGTAGGATTATCCATTCAGGAATTAAAGGTACGATATAAGAGCCTATAAAAGAGTTTATTGGGATCAGTATTATTTAATGTGACAGGGTGTAGTCTATATATTATAGTTATACACAGCTCATTCTGGGATAAACAGCAACATTTCTGGGACATAGTATCTCAAAATAAAAGTTGTCTTTCTGGTTAGTTTTTGTTACTAATATACTTTTTGACAGTCTATCCTTTGACAAATGATAAGGAAAGATAGCTGCATAAGTTTTAATGAGAGGATTTTGAGCTATCTTCCAGGCTGTCAAAATGGATGTTATGGATGTTACCGTGTCAATACTTGACCCACAGTTTTCAAAGAACAGCAGCGCCAAAGAATTTCTTCACATAAAATGTCTGGTACACTTATGCTGACTGTCTACAAAAACATTTTATGCTGCAGACATCGTTAGATAAATTAATTGCTTTAGTTAAGCATGATGGGCGTTACCCAAAAAAATCATAAAATCTGAAAATTCTCTGAATTTGTTTTTTCATTACATGATACAGTGGATTTTATAATGGCTAATATACTAGAAATTGGAATTAAGTAAACATTTAACTTACTATCAAAAATTTAAAAGCTTGTTTACGTCCATCTAGGCAGGAACTAAATAAATCCAGACGAATTTGAGATTCTGTGTCACGGAAATGTTGCCGTTTATCCCAGAATGAGCCACATGTATAGTCCTGGGAGGCATGGGGGCATAGTGGTTAGCTGTTTCAAATTGACCCTGGCTGTGTGTGTATGAGTGTGGCTCGTTGTGTGTATGGGCTCTCCAATGGTCTGGCAAGCTGGGTGAAACAGGCACCAGTGTTCCTGCGACCCTGGCAGTATCCAGTGGTTCAGCAGATGAGATGAGATGTATAGTCACAAAACATGCAACCCCCCAAAAACAAACCATCAAACAAAAAAACACTTTAAAAGACAATGTTAATACTGATCAATATAATACAATGTAGAGCAGTGAAGAAAAATACGAATTAAAGACATCAAATTAACAACACACACAAAAAAAAATTAATTCAAATTTATCAAATAAAACACGAATGAATCGGAATTAGAATAGTGTATTGATCCTGGAGGAAATTGTGTGAAAAGAGAGGATGAAAGAAAAAAAACTTTATACGGCAAACCTTAAGGAGACTCAAGTTCCTAGGAAAATAAATGAGTTGAATTTAAAAATGTCTACCATGGGAGATGCCCTTACAAAAAGGGTAAGCTGTTGCACAGTCTCAGAGCAATAACAGAAAAAGCCTCGTCACCTTTAAACCTCATTTGAGTCTGTGCAATTCTTAAAAACAACTAGTTTGAAAATCTTAAAGGTCTATAGGTAGAAAGAGAACAGAGAAGGTCAGAGATGTAGCCTAGTGCCATCCAGTGTTGAGTTATGAATAAATAATAAACCCAAAAAGACTTTGTATTAGTAACTTTATGCGAGAGGGATGAAAACTAAAGAATACAGCTGTGACTCAATTATGCTCGAAAAAGGGGGAGGGGGAATGGAAATTACATTGGTACAATATCTTGGTCTCATTTATGCTAAAAATCCTATTACAACCAGAAAATTAGAGAGAAAATTAGAAATGCGTTTGGTAATGAGACAAAAGAGAAGCGTTAAGACTAGACCATGGACTGCAGTAGGTCCAAAATGTATTTTAAATGATTATTTGGCAACCTTCCATCACTCCTTGCACTGGCCATGAATAGCAATTTAGCCTCTCAACCCTACCTAGCTAATGGACGTTCCTTTACAGTGATCCATAATCTTAATGGCTACTGCTTGTAAGTGCTCGACTCAGTATGGCGTCTCAATCGCCGTTAGTTTCCTACTCTGTCTGGCCCTGACCAGTTGTCCTGAGGTTTAGGTCTTAATTACATTTTAAACTCATCCAGCTGAAGAGATGCTTTACAATTTGATTTGCATTTCCAAATTAATCGTATTCATGTCTGAATAACAAAGTTTGCTTTTATAGATCGCAATGGAAACAAACCAAATCCTGATCATCATTTCTGTTAATGTCATACAGAGGACACTAAAGGTAAACGATACTGTACTTATTACTAAGACGTACGATGATGGCAGGCAGTTTTTAAAATAGATATTGAAATTATTTGTGAATATAAGTATTGAAGTAAGTATATGAAATACGCATATCAGTAGTCACTCTGTCTCACTCATTTGCTGAACCACTTAATTCTGCTGCTAGGGTCGTGGGGAGGCTGGAGCCCGGCTCAACCAACACTGGGCGAATGTGGGGCACACCATGAACAGCTCGCCACACCACACCACCGCAAGGCAACACACCCACAACCATTCACACTCACATTCACACTTCTTGCTGTGAGGTGAACATGCTAACCACTAAGCTACCGTGCTGTCTATATCAATATTCATGCTCTTTAATTTGCTCTTTAACGAGTTCATTATTACAAATTTACAAAACAGTCAAAATGCACATGTCTGACAATCAATTGCTCTGCAGTATGACATGTTGGACCTTAGTATTATGAAGTTCACTTAAACAAATGAGCATAAATCTATTTAATCTGTGACATGAGCTGGTGACTCTACCCCAGCTTACACAGTAGTGATTTCCTATTTGTTAATTTATTTATTTATTCATTTTAAAATTACTACTTAACTTCATCTGAGGGTCGGCACGGTGGCGCATCAAGTGGTCCTTGCTCCGATCTCCTGGCTAGCGTGTTTCGGTGTGGTGTTTGCTTGTTCTCCCTGTGCTTGTGTGGGTTTCCTCTGGGTACTTTTGTTTCCTCCCACAGTCCAAAAACATGCACACTAGGCTAACTGGCTGTTCCAAATTGCCTACAGGTGTGAATGTGAGAGTGAATGTGTGTGATGTCCCTGCGATGGCCTGTTGAGCAGTTCAGGGTGTACCCCACCTTCGCCCAGAGTCGGCTGAGATGGGCGCCAGCGTTCCCACGACCCTAATTAGGATTGAGTGGCTTAGAAAATGAATGAATGAATGAACTTCATTGTAAGTCATGCATTATAATTTTTTATTTTAACTTATTAAAACTGTATACTCGACATCCCCTCACAGTCCATTTATACACGTCAGGTGTTTCAGTTATTGTTCACATCGCTCATCTGAATGGGGAAATTAAACAGGATTTCAGTGACTATGTGGCATAGCTGTTAGTGCCAGATGGCCTGGTTGGAGTACTTCAGAAACCGCTGATGTCCTGAGATTTTCACACATAACAACAATCAGTACAGAGAATGTCATGAAAAGCAAAAGAACATCTCGTGAGCTGCAGCACTTTGAGTAGAAATGCTTTGTTGATGAGAAGACAGAGGAAAATTGCCAGACACTTTCAAGCTGACAGGAAGGCTACAATAATTCAAATATCTCACATGTGTAACCTAGATGTGGATGGACTAAAACGGCAGAAGACTTTACATCGTATTCTACTGCTGCCAACCCGGCACAGAAATCTGAGGAAACAACAGGCACAGGCTCTAAACAGGACAGCTGAAGATTACAATAAGACCAGGTGGTGATCCTCAACGATCTAGTTCCGACTTCGTTTTACAAGCGTTTTATTAAGATATTTTTCAAAAAACACATTTAAAAAATGAAATAAATACACAGATTTGGTGGCTTTCTTCATGTAATAATGATTGCATAACCTCAACCATGTGATGCACAAACAAATTATTGACCTCTTTTTTCCAGGAACCTCAGCTATCAGAATGCATATGAAGCAGTGATCTCACATGATTGCACAATCTAGTTATATTTTTCATAATACTCGATGAAAACATACTGATATAACTCAATGTTGAGGATGCAATCACTAATCAGTTCTAATCAGTTCATGCTTGACTCCATGTTGATGTATGAATCAAATGTGGAAAAAAACTCCCTTTGTTCACAAGCAAGGATTGGACATGAGGCAGCAATGAGCTTGAACTTTAACCTCTGATCCCCTGTAAACCAATCAGTTCATTTTTAAGTGAGAGCGGACAATAATGAAGAAAATGCTATTGTAGGCAATGAGAGCCAAAGAAAATCATTCCGTAAAGTATATTAAGGTAAAAGTGTGGCTAATAAACAAAAATACCAATTTTCAGAAAGTGTCGGAATTTTTTTTATTTTTATTTATTTTGCCGAGCATGAATGAACTTCAAATCAAATGGAATGATTTAGCGAGTGAAGAAATTAAAACATAGTGATGATTATACACTTAACAAAATCAGGAAACCAAGTAATCTTCAAGTATTTATTTCATGTAATGTTGAATCATATTGATGAGAATAAGTGAACAAAAAACAATAATATAGCAATAACAACAATAACAGACTCTTTTTTTTTAAAGAAAAAAGTCAATATGTATTGTGGCCACCCTTTACTTTGATTACAGCATTTAACCTTTCAGCAATAGTGTTCACATATTTTTTAATTTCTTCACTCACTAAACCATTCCATATGGCTTGAAGGTCATTCATTCTCTGCAAAAGTCCAAAAATGTAATTCGTTACATTTTTCAGTTCTTCAGGAAAAAAGTATTTTCAGTCTTTTTGTTCATTCTCGTTGCCTACAATAACATTGTTCAATACATTTTCACCCAAAAATTATAGAGAGGTAATTTGTTTTGTTCTTTTTATTAGGTGCCCTTTTAGACAAAAGTGGTGGTGTATAATCTTCACTGCTCACTACTGTATATACGTATGGACAACTCAAAAAACATATTGCCTCTGGCACTGGCTATGTGGAGGCATAATAAGGCTGAGAATGCAAATTAGCCAAAGTTAAAAGAGGGTGCTGACAGACACCAACAAGCTATTGATTTTGGTTAATTTAAAGGAAACATGGCCCTAACAGTAGAGTTGCCAAATGTAACAGTCTAACAATGAAAAGGATTGTAAATCTCCTTCAAGATGGAAATCCAACTCAGATTGCAGCAAAAGATGTTGGTGGTTATCAGTCAGCTCTCTAATATTTGGTGCCAGTATAAACAAATTGAAAGATTATAAAAGGATGATATACAGGTAGACAAAAAGTATCAGAATTCAGAAATTCAGTGCCTTAAAACTAGAAAATGCACAACAAAACAAATGAAAAAAACAAAACAAAACAAAACCAAAAAAAAAAAAAAACAACAACAACAAAGGGGGGAAGTCAGGGGAAATTATTCTTCCAGCTGTTTCTTTTACTTTCCCAGCCTTTTATTTAAAATGAGCTGATACTTTTCATGAAATATTAAATAAAATGTCTCACTTTGAACATTTGATATGTTTTTTATGTTCTACTGGAGGAAAATATGGGTTTACACAGCATCCTAACTTTTTGCAACTGTAGTTATTAAACAAATAAAATGCAGCAGAGTTCAAGAGTGGATTAAAAAAAAAAGCTTCTCCATTTTACTCATTGGAACAGTACCCTTCTGAACAAAAATTTCAACAAAAGAGCTCGTAGTTTGAATGGTTGCCAATAATTCTAAAGATTAAACAGTAACATCCTGTAAAGTCAGTAACCTTTTTGTACAAAAAAAAAATATTGAATGAGCTTTTAAGTTTCCAGAATAAAATGAAATCACCGAGTGTGACTCTGTAAATACAGCGTATGCTGTCAGCCAATCAGAATGCAAACAGTGAGGAAATTGTATAGTAATAAGGTTTAAAGGCACAGTTTTGGGTGATACCACTGATTTGCCCCACTGCAGGCCAAGAAATCCTTTAGGAACCCTTTTGTCTGTGGGTGTGTTGTTGTTGTTTTTTGTTGTTGTTGTGTGTGCGAATAATTCTCAAACCTAAGTTATAATAAAAACCGAACATGTCCATTAATTTTAAAGGCAGTCATTATTATGTGTTTGGTATGTAAGTTATTTATGTACAAGCTTTTGAAAAATTCCATTTTCAGTAATAATTTCTGCATTATTTCAGCTTTACAGTAATAACCCTGGAAGCATCATATATTGATCTGTTTTCAACGATGACCTAAAGTAACCTTCTAAGGATCTGTTCTAGACATGTGTTGGTAATGCAGTTATATCTACAAACAAGCTCCCAGTATGGCTCGTCCCTCTGGCAGAGCTGTTAAAGGTTTCAGTTGGTATCAGTTCTACAGTGGAGGGTTTCCTTTTCATACAAAGGTTGGAACTGTTCAATACCCAAAGAATGCTCGAGAGTGTATTGCGGCTGTACACAGTTTGAAAACAGTAATTAATTAGGCAGGGCAGGTTGTGCACAGAGAAGGGCAGAGCCACACATGAAAACAGAGAGGGAAACTCATTTTAAGTGAACAACTCCCAGTGTTACTGATTTAAGCATAGCAAAGAGCACTTAATCATTTAAACCACTTTTCATGCCAATGTTCACCGCCTAAGGCTAATCTATTTGAAAGCCTCACAGCTCAGTGTAAATGAAAATGAGATTATATTATGTAACTCATAAATATAGTACACTATGTATGCACACTCCGCATGAAAAAAGAACTAATGGTAATTGCATCGGTTTCAAATTCTTCAAATTGCACCAAACAATTTCCCCCGATCTTTCCTCAAAAACATAAGGCTTTTTAGTGCTGTCCAGGCGTACAAATAAATGTGTGAGCGTAGGAGTCATGGTGCATGTCTGATGTGTTTGAGCCTTTAGGACATTAGCGTTCTTCTCCTGGTCTATTAGTCAAATACACAATGCACCCACTGTGATCATTCCCAGTGTCTCTTATACTAATATTAGGCTCTAAAAATGATTTATGCTCATTTAATGTATGCAACATATTTTAGTTTGTGTATTATTCATACATCTAGATGTGAAAGCATGAAGTTAGTACTGCATTGCTTGGAATAACTCCGTGTTTGAAGGACTTTTTTAATTTTACCTTTTTATTAGAAACATATTTCCTGGCACATTCACAGAGATCAAATTATGCTGGTATTTTCTGTCACCTTTTTTTTTCTCCTTTTTTTTACAGGGCCATCCACACAGGACGCAGACCATGACGGACAACTGTTTCCAAAAACTACTTCACGAGAGCGCAGGAATATTACACAGGAATGGTGGGATCTTATTGACTTCCTATGTCTTTCATTTTGTTACATATTTTAACCATGACAGACATGACAGTCAGGTGAGCTCCAGGCGCCATGTGATTGCTGGGCCAAAAGATAGTCCATGCCGGCTGGCTCTGCCTTTCATTTCACAATAAGCAACAAAATTTGGAAGTAAAGTATTTGATAGTTAGAATTCATCATCGTTCATTTTCTGAACCACTTAATCCTTTTTTTTTTTTTTTTAAACCTGTCCTGTCCAGCATCATAGCAAGCAGAATGGCAGTCTGGTTGCAGTGTTGTGCCG
>JBCNYG010000011.1:6517974-6532260 GCA_039654305.1 Porochilus rendahli | reverse complement strand
AGATGCACACAGAGGTGCACAAAGACAGATACACATGTAGACATACACACATATACACACGCGCACACACACACACACACACACACACACACACACACACACACACACACACACACACAGGTTCCATCATTCTCCTCTACTATATTCGCAAGGTTTCGTGAACACATCCCTCCCTCCTGTACCGACACAAATTTTCCCTATGCATATTAGATAATAAGTACACGCAATTCGATCCTTATGCTTCCAGTTCGGACGACGTCCAGATTAGTAAACGCGCCTTCAGAGAGTGTGCAGGGCTCCCATGGGAACCGAGAGAGCTCGTTCTTCCCGTACAGCATGACACTGCGTGCGAGAAGCATACGCAACTCACAATAAAGCCATCAACTCTAAGTGCCATAATAATAACCCACTCACTCTAAATCATTTACCAAATTGCTTAATCCTACTAGGGTCGCCGGGAGGCTGGAGCCTATCACAGCCGACTCTGTTAATCCATCATAGTCCCAACACACACATGCACAAACATTTACCCTCACATTGACACTGAGCGGCAGTTTGGAAGAGCCAATTAGTTTAATGTGCATGTGTTTGGACTGTTGGAGGAAACCGGAGTACCCAGAGGGAACCCCTAATACGCACAGGGAGAACATACAGACTCCACACTGAAATACTCTCGTCAAGCCTAGGACTCGAACCCACGACCTTCTTGCTAAGCAGTACTTCACTGTGCTGACCAATAATAACAATAATAGCAATAATATTGATAATAATAATAATTCTGATTTCATAACTAATGCCACAGTGCTGTTGGGTGCGTGAGTGTGACTGTAAAAGCAGTAGCTGCTGTAGTAACAAGAATGCCCAGTGCAGCGGTATAGGTTGGTCAGAATATTCAAAAGTTATTTTATTCCGTAGTTAGGGGTTAGAACATCCACCATCCACATGACAGCAAGAGGATCCTGGGTGTGTAGTGCATGTTCCCCTGTTTCTTACATGGGTTTCCTCTGGGTACTCTGGTTTCCACATTCCAACGATACAAACATGTTCTAAATTGCCCTAAATAGGAGGAAACAAATTGAGGAAATTAAGTACAGATGTAATACAGTTGCCCTGCGATGGCCTGGCGAGCTGTCCAGGGTGTACCCGCACGCCCAGAGTCGGCTGAGATGGGCGCCAGCCTCCCCGCGACCCTAATTAGGAATAAGCGGTTCAGAAAATGAATAAATGAATGTTATACAGTCATGCATCAACCTTATTGGGCTATGAGACGGCACGGTGGCATAGTGGCTAGTACGTCTGCCTCAAAGCAGAAACGTCCTGGGATTGGGTCCTGGGCTTAGCGAGGGAGTTTCGGTGTGTTCTCCCTGTGTTTGCATGTGTTTTCTCAGGCTACTCTGGTTTCCTCCCACAGTCCAGAGACATGCACATTAGGCTAACTGGCTGTTCCAGATTGGTTGTGTGTGTGTTTGTCCTGAAATTGATTGGAGGGCTGTTCGCGGTGTACCCCTCCTTTGTCCAGAGTCATCCCGCTACCCTACTGGTATTAAGCAAAGGAATGACTGCTTGAATCAACCTTGTTTTTCGTGTACCGCCACAGATTCATGCTATGGGCCTCTTTGTCAATCCTAGACGCCCCAAACCAGAAAAATTATTATTACTATGATTATTATTATTATTTACATTTAAACTGCTGAAATGCTTTGCTTCATAACTATACCATAGCCATCGAGTGTCTCACAGCTAGGCATTCCATTTACACAATCCAAATATTAGTATTTTTGGCAAACAAAGGGAGTTTTCCAGTGCTTCTTCTGATTTATTTCTGAAGAATAGAACTTTGAACAGAAAAGCAACACAGCTTACAAAGATCAAATGGGAAGGTCCGCTTTTAGGCAGTGCCTAAATCTATAAATTTATTTTATTATACGAAAAAGGAAAGAAGATATCCCAGATGCTTTAGATTCCAAGAGACACAGTTGGCAGTATTCTAACTTAGAAGCTCATAACACAGCAGTAACCCCATCTGGGCCTGGATGAACGTTCTACGTTTTACCAAGAGGACATATGAAAGGTCTATATTAGTGTCGAGACTTGCAGCATGACCTGATGAACATCCCTGATCACTTCACAAAAAGACACCTCCCGCTCTTAATCATGATGCGCGTAAACATTTGACTTGAATATACAAAACGGGAATGCGCACAGGCCTATAAGGGACTATTTGAAGAAGGTCGGAGAGGTCCCGGGTTCAAGACCCTGTGCTCGGGCGTTTCATGTTCTTCCTGTGTTTACATGGGTTTTCTCTGGGTACTCCGGTTTCATCCCATGTCCCCGTTAGGCTTGTTGTCAGTTCTAGACTGTCCCTAGGTATGGATGTGAGTGTGAATGGTTTGTGTGTGTTGGCCCTGTGATGGTCTGGCGAGATAGGCTTCTGCAGTTTAAGCGGTTCGTGAATGAGTGACAGTTTCATGAAGCCATGAATCAACAGTTCGTCTGGCATAAGACAGGCCAAACAGAGCAGCATCGCCTTGGTGAAGCACGGAGGTGGGGAAGCCCTGTCTGTACGGGAACTGGACATCCTGTCCTTGTGAATGGTTCACGACTTCTTTAAAATTCCAGGGTGTTTGGGAAGAATAGGATTACTTCCTGTGCTTGTGTGGATTTCCTCCTACAGTCCAAAGACATGTACATTAGGCTTATTCGATATTCTCGATTGCCCCTAGGTGTGACTGTCATTGTAAAGGGTTGTGTCTCTGTGTTGGCCCTGCAGTGGTCTGATGAGCTGGTCAGAGTGTACCGTCTTCACTCAGTGTCGGCTGAGATAGGCTCTAGCCTCCCCTCGACCCTAGTAAGCACAAATGGGATTTCTTGCTGTGAGGCAGACGTGCTAACAACTATGTTATTGTGCCAGCCAGAGTTTAATTAATGCTATTTCTGTTTATTAAGAACATTTGCTGCCAATTGAATGTCTTGTGGAGTTGCTCCTCTTGGCTGCAGTGTTATGACCGCGTTTGGTATCTATACTTCACGATAGTTGCTGTTAATTCACCACAGTATGCGCAGCCACAGTATCCGATTGGCCATCCGCAATCCAGAACTTCAACATCATTTCGTGTGCTTTTGGAGACGCTGGTTGGGATTTTCTGCACCCTTCCTAAAGTTTTTTCGCGAAGTCAGTGAGAACTCGCTCATCCACGCAAGTACTTCACTGCCGGTATGAATGCGTTTCATTGAGAGAGCTGCATCTGCCCAGTTTAAATATGTTTTTGTGTCCTTAGAAACCATTGTCGCAACTTAGTGAGGCCAGGCAGCATCGTGATGCATACGGACACCAGGCAGCGTACGCTGGACGGACGCTCGGTTTTGTTGTCACGGCCGTGGTCATGTGCCCAATAAATGAAAAAAAAAAAAAAGTCGGTGAAAATGTGTATCCTGTGCGCACGGCGCTGCCGTCGGTGCTGAGTGCACTTGCACTTCGCGGCGTATTCTCTTATTCTCCTACGCCATTATTTTGTGTCAGGTTGCGCTTATCACATATATGCAAACCCTAGAGCCTACATATTACAGGCACATATGCTATTTTGGCAGGCGTCGTTAAAAACTAAGTCGTTGAGAAAAAAATTCTCACGTCAAGCCGAGCGTACAAGATGAATCGGCAGCTGCCTGTCAGACACGTAGAAGGCGAATGTGTCTTTGAATTGTAGTTACTAATATTGCCGAAATGGCACTCTCGGAGGGATTTGCTTGAGGGATCAGATGAGGAGAAAATGCATGCGAGGAAAACAGGCTTCCTTCTTTCTATCACCTGACTTCTTTCCGTCTTTCTCTCTCTGCCTCGCTGCTTTTTATAGAAGCGGCAGTTGGCATTGCACATCATTTATCATTCTCCACCTCATCTCTCCCCCCCTCTCTCTTTTCCTCATGTCTCTCTCAAACACATACTGCTCTCTCTCTCTCTTTCTCTCTCTCTCTTTCAGTCTGTCTCTCTCTTTCTCGTTTTGTCTGACCTTTGAGTCTTTTTTCTCCAGTCTGAGCTA
The DNA here is from genome assembly GCA_039654305.1 of Porochilus rendahli. NCBI lineage: Eukaryota > Metazoa > Chordata > Actinopteri > Siluriformes > Plotosidae > Porochilus > Porochilus rendahli. The sequence continues at coordinate 6,528,223 of JBCNYG010000011.1, read as the reverse complement.
ATTTGTTCGATGTTGAGCGTACGTACGATTGGATTTGTGTGTATGTGTGTGTGTGTGTGTGTGTCACTGTGTGTATGTCACTGTGTGCTGCTGCTAGTGGCTTTGATGCCATAATCAATAAGAAAAGGTAATTAGAAAGTGATCAATCGAGAGAGGCTCACCTCAGGTTTATCAGACGTGTCGTGGATGAAGCTGGAACATTGATGGAGAATCAACAGACTCGGCATACAGCTTTTAAAAGCAGGCTTTAATTTCATCCTCATTCCAGTTTCTAGGTTATAATTAAATTCCTCTCGAACCGATTCATCAATTTTGTATTATGAGGACGATCGCTATTTTACACTGGCTGTGCTCACCTGCTGAGATTTTCATCAATCGGAATAAATTCAGTTCAATCACTAGTCTTCAGATGAATCGTATCCATTGCTAGGTTGGGAAAAAAAGGCCTTTGACAGTAATAACACAGTACATTTTATATTATAATGCAGGTTTTTCCATTGATAGTGCTACAGGATTAAAAGAATTCACACTGGGGAGGCTGGATCTTATCTCAGACAACACTGTGCGAAGATTGGATACACCCTGAACAGTTCGGCAGACCATTGCAGGGCAGCACAGACACAACCATTCACACTCACACTCACACCTAGGGTCAATCTGAAGCAGCCAATTAGCCTCCCAGGACTTAGCCCAAGCCCAGGACTTGAACCCGACTCCTTCCTGATGTGAGGCTGACGTGGGATCCACTACCCCACAATGTACCCCGGGGCAGTCCAAAGACATGCACATTCGGCCGACTTGCTTTGCCGCACAGTGTGAGTGTAAATGGTTGTGTGTGTTGGCCCAACAATGCACTGGAAAGCTCTTCATGGTAGACCCTAGCCTACGTAGTTGACACAAGGCGGATTGGGTCCACGAATACATGCTTTTGATAGAAATTTCGTGTCTTTCATCCATACATTCATCCATCCGTATCTGTACAATTTCTTTGTGAGGGTTTACGGAGCCAATTCCATTTGAGGCAACGTTCAGAGTACACCATGAACAGGCCATCAGACAATTGCATGTGGTGATGGGCGATTTGCGAACAAATCGTTCGAAAGAATTGATTGATTAAAGCAAACAAGTTGAATCGATTCGCGAACGTAGCTGAATTGATTCACCAGCGCTTTACCAATATAACTGTGTGTTATCACATAAAGTAGCCGGAATCACTCCTTAAGTCTCTTCCGGAGGTGGAAGTGCTGTGTGACGCACTGTGCAGCAGGCCGTCTCTATGGCAAGATGTCCGATCGTATCTCGTAGTGAAACGCTAAATCATTACGCGACTGAGTTAGGCTGAGTCACTGATTCATTCAGCAAACCGCTGAGTTGTTAAATTGTTCACAAACCGCTAACTCTCTGAATCGCTCAGCGAACTGCTAACTTGCTCAGTGTACCGCTAACTCGCTGAATCGCTCAGCGAACTGCTAACTCGCTCAATCGCTCAATACCTGCTAACGCGCTAAATTGTTCAGTGAACCGCTAATTCTCTGAATCATTCGCGAACCGCTAACTCGCTGAATCGCTCAGTGAACCACTAACTTGCTAAATCGCTCAATGAATTGCTAACGGACTAAATCGTTCAGTGAACCGCTAACTCGCTGAATCGTTAGCAAACCACTAACTAACTGAATCAGTTGCAAACTGCTTACACGGAATCATTCTGCAAATGTTTTATTAAGTTTTGTAATTCGCAATCTAGACCATCCAAAGAAATAAAAAATGGAGAATGGAGAATTGAATGTTTGAATACTCAGTGTGATATCTCTTAAAAAGGTAATTAGCTCAGTAAGTTACCAGTATGCCTTGCAACCCGGTGATGCAGGTTCTAGCCTGGCAGTGTTGTTTTTTTAATCAAATACATCGATATGAATCGATTCGCTACAGTCGAACGAACCGAAAGAATCGAGTTAGTTAAAAGAATCAGACTTCCCATCAATACAATACACAGAGATGAACAACCGTTTACACTCACATTCTCACCTAGGGGCAGTTTATAGCAGCCAGTTATCCTAACCTGGACTGTGGGAGGAAACCAGAGAACCCAGAGCAAACCCACACAATACCGACAAGAGCACGCCAACTCCCAACAGATGCATGTGCGTATTTGAGTTTCTGTCCGATCAAAGCAATCTGCTCATTCTCCTCTGAGTAATCTCACAAACAAATGGTTTCAACCTGCAAAACTTCTTCTTGTTCTTTTTTTCCCAGCGTTCTGTGTAAACTGTTCCATTTGTAAATTCTTGGAGATCAGCAGTTTCTGAAATGCTCATGCCATCAAATCCATCAAAGTTGCTGTGGACACATATGCCAAAGCACTTTACATGTCAGACATTATGGTGCTAGCAGCAGTCGGAGAGCACTTAGGAACTTTCTGGGGGAAGTTCTCTCTCACTCTCTTTTTTCAATATAAAATATACTCCGGAACTCAAACTTGAATTCCCTGCCACTGTTTCCATAACAATAAGAAACCTGTCAGAATTCCGTCAGAATACAGCAAAGAAGTAGTTAACGATACTTCAGCATGTTATCAGGCTTCTATTCATGTCGCTCGTGTTTTGAGTTTTAAATAGCCAGGCTCACCAGAGCAGGCTTAAATATCTTTATTGAACAGAAGGTGAGAAAAAGCTGTCACGTCTCACATTACTCGGCTTCGAGATCGTTATGGGATGCAAGGCTCACCCCTGGAACAACTCGCTATTATTTTTAATTCTTAGAGCTAAAAGCTAAAATGACTCTCAGGACCAGTTCTTTTGATTTCGATTCCTATTCACAGGTATATACTCTATTATCTTTAATAATTCATTCATCTTCGGTGAGCAGTTTATTCTGGTCCGACTCGTGGGTCTTCCAGGGAATGCTAATGCAGGGCAAGAAGAAACCCCTGATGGGACACCAGGACACTATGCTCACATGTATTTACTCACTCATTCACACCTAACAGCAATTTTACGTAACCAATCAAATTTCCTGCATGTTGTGGCAGGGTGGCATAGTCCGCCTCACAGCAAGAAGGTCCCGGTGTTGATTCCAAGGCTCATCAAACCCATCTCCGTGTAGAGTTTACCTATGTTTGTTCGCCCTATTCTTGCGTGGGTTTCCTCCGGGTACTCGAGTATCCTCCTACAGTCCAAAGACATACACATTTGACTAACGGACTGTTCCAGTTTTCCCCCCAGGTGTGAGTCGGACGGTAAATGGTTTGGCGAGCTGCTCAGGGAGTAACCTGCCTTCTCCCAGTGTTGGCTGAGATACCTCAGTAGGATTAATCAGTTTGGCAAATGAATGAAAGTGACTGAAAGGGGATGGGAAAAAAAAACTGGAGGACCCAGATGAAACCCTTGTGGACATAGGTAGATAATGTAAAAGTCCTTACAGACAGTAAGCGAAGCATAAGTTTGTATCCTGAAGCTGTACTACCTGCTGTGTTTGATTAGTCTCTTCATACCTCCACCATGCAGGTTATTACCTTTCGTGTGAGCAACACGGAAGGTACTCACACTCTGATTTTTTGTTCCGCAGTATATTGTGTGTCTGTCTGTCCGCAGTCCGTGAGTGTGCCCTTGTCCTAGTAAGTTATTACCTTTCACGTGAGCTATATATTGCTTATGTTATTATTACTAGACATTTGAGAGCTCACGGAAATTGAACTAAAGTAATATAAGATTATTATAGTAATTACATTTACATAGACAGGGACTTTCCAATAGGTCTGTCTATTTAGATCGTTAGAAGTTCGAGTTAGACTGAGCATATGTGTGTCCAAAGACTCAGAAGAGGTATGTTTTTAAATTAATACGTCTCCTTTATTGACAGAGTAACTAACGTCATGACAGTAGTAATGTTATCAGTAGTATTAATGTAAACACGTCATTCAGGTAACGTTGCCTAACCTAATATTAGGCCCTATTATACAATACAAGGATCTGATATTATATATGCCAGTTGGAGCCACGTGAAAAGGTCAGTGAACTTGTCTGTTCGATCCACCAGTCATGTTTTTTATTGAGGTTGTTAGTTTGTAAGTAGGATTTCTTAAAAACCACTGACCACATTTCCATGACACTTGGTGGGAGGGGGAGCATAGGCCAGAGATACACCTATTCAAATTCGCAGCACGTCAGAGTTATGGGGAGAATATACAAATTTCATTTCACTTATGGTAACATCATATTGCAGTATTATAATGTTTAGCTGTCTGCACTGAGAAGTGCCATGCCTCTTTAAATCCAGTTCATGTGCTTGACAGAGATCCATATTTTGTGTGTTGCATGCTGTATTTGAGCTGTTTGCTTACGGCACCACGCAGTCCATCTGCCACTCGGCAGGTCTAACCAGAGTGACTTCTCCCTGCAGTGACATCACATGCATATCCAAAATCATTGCACCAAAGGAAAATAAGTTTATTGAGTATTGGGAAGAGAAACTTCCATAGTAAACGTTGGGTTTAGGTCATTTGCAGCTGATATAAATTATTGTGTTTGATGTTAAGCTTTTTTTACATACTGCTTATCCTTTTTATGCCAGGCCAGCACAGCCAGTCACACTTATATTTACACCTCAGGAAATACAGAATAGTCAGTTTGCTGAATATGCATGTCTTTGGACTGTGGGAGGAAACCAGAGTACCCGGAAGAAAGCCACACAAGCACTGGGATAGAATGCCAATTCCACACAGAAATGCTCCATGGAGCTCAAACCCAGGGCCATCCTGCTGTGTGTTAACTACTATTCCACTACCCCAGTTTAAATAGTTGTAGAGCTGGATTATTAAGTGTCTTTGCTGTTATGGAAGTGTAAAACATTTGCTATATGGGGAATTGTGTGCTACTGATACAGCAAAGCTTTTGTTGTTGATTAGCGAGCCTAATTGAGGGAAGTCTGTATGTAGACAGATTGGCACGTTCGTCATATATTTATAAATATAAACTGATAGCGGCTGCAGATTTGCATATCATTCAAAATTCTAGTGTTTTCAGTGGTGGAGGTCGGTGCTTTCCAAGTTCCATTTGAGTACAATTATTATTATTATTATTTTTATTTATCCACCTTGTGTAATTGAGCAATTTCGTCACCGCACATTGTGGAGTTGAGGAAATGAGTAAGACAAAGGCAGTTCATTGATAGCAGCAAGACATTTAGTGAGTTGGGGTTCACAGCTGTTCCTTCAATGTCACAATTAACGAAAATAAATGCTATTATGTACTGAAAAATACCAGAAAAAGTCTGCTTGCGATTCTTTCTAAAGGCAAAACACATTCTTTCAGACATCTCTGTTCAGGCTTTGACTTGCTGCAAACATATAGCTGATTTATACAACAGTTCATTATGGTCCACTAACTTGATTGGAAAAGCAGCATTCCAGTATTGAGTGCTGATATATCGTATAATAATACCAGCAATACCGGGGTTTGCTACACCAGCATCCATTTCCAGGAATAGTGATAGCACGTCCACGTAGAAGGTCCTGGGTTCGAGTCCAGGGCTCAGTGAGGGCGTTTGTGTGTGGAGTTTGCAGGTTCTCCTCATGCCCGTGTGGGTTTCTTCTGGGTACTCTGGTTTTCTCCGACAATTAGGCTGTCTGGCTGTTCCAAATTGGCCTTAAGTGTGTGTCGTGTGTGTGTTGGCCCTGCAATAAAACGGTGCGCTGTATAGGGTGCACCTTGCCTTTGTCCAGAGTTGGCACCGCGAATAATAGGAATAAGTGGTTCGGCAAATGAATAAATGAATTACTATAGGTCGCTGAACAGATGTGTTAGTGCTGTATCCAGATGTGGCTTTATAAATGAATTGAATTGATGGAGCAATAATAAACAGACAGAATTCGCTGTCATCGTATTGTATAGTACCAAGCAGCAAGAAGGTCCTGGGTTTGAGTGTTTCTTTGTGGAGTTTGCATGTTCTTCCTGGCGTGCCTGCATAGGTGTCCTCTGGGTACTCTGGTTTCCTCCAACAGTCCAAAAACACACACGTCAGGCTATCTGGCTATTCCGAATTGCCCCTAGGTGTGAGTGTAAATGGTCGCGTGTGTGTGTTGCCCTGCGATGGTCTTCGGGAAGCTGTACAGGGTGCACCGCGCCTTCGCCTGGGGTCGGCTAAGACAGCCACCAGCCTCCCCGGGACCCCAATAAAAGGAGAAAGCGGCTCAGCAAATGAATGAGTGAGAGAGAGTGAGATCTGCATGTGTGTGTGTGTATATGTGTGTGTGTGTGTGTGTGTGTGTGTGTGTGTGTGTGTATGTGTGTGTGCAAAGGCAGAATCCCCTTCGCAATCGTACTGCTGTATGAAATATTAGAATCACAGCCGGGCTGATATTCACCACAACAGCACTTTTTCTAGTGTGATATTGCTTAAATGTCAAGTCGAATATACCCACATTTGCCAAACAATCTGTCACACATGACCTTTTGTCAAATTAGGCTTGCAAAACGTCATTGCCCCGTCTTTTTTTTTTTTAATTTTTTTTGAACTAATGTTCTGTCTCGGCATACACCTGCTCGTTTATACCACTTTTAATTATTGTAATAATTTATTTCTTGGGTGAAATTTATTTGAAAACTTGCGATCAGTAATGCAGTATTAGACTGCAAATATCTGATGTTTGTAGAAGAACGCAACGGACTTGTACGGTTCTCATTTGCAATTTTATCAGCTTGTGGAAATCAAACCCCTGTTGTTGGGAGAGGAAGCGTGATCCTTAACAAGTCGAGCTACAGGAAACAGTTGCTTACACAGTGTTATTACACACAGCCAGGCACGATTCTCACACTCAAAGCTTTGCGTTTTTAAACAAAACGGGTAACGTGATGAAAAAAAAAAAAAACCTCCATGTATTAGTGCTGGGGAATGATGGGTAGTCAAGCTGAAATTCCCTCACGACTAATAAAGCAAGAATATCGAGCCGATATATTGTAGATTGATGCGTGTACGAAAGTATAATACGTTTATAGCGGTACATGGCTAGCAAACACACACACACACACACACACACACACACACACACACAAAAGAAGAAAAAGTGAAAGAGCAAAAGGAAGGCCTTGCCCAAGAAGAAAAGGTTCATGGTGTCCGTCATTTTTTTCTCCTCTAATATCAGAGATTTTTTTTTTCTTCTCCTGATAGAAAGGGACTTTCAAAATGTTCCGCAGCACTTGTAAAGCTGTCAAGTCCTTGAAACAGCTCGGCGCTTGGCTTCTTTTCTGACTCACTTGTAAAGTGCTTTGGATAAAGGCATGCGCCAAATGAATTAATGTAAATGTAGCGAATGTGAGCGGAGTTTGGTGCAGTGGATCACCTTTAGAACAGAGACACTGTTTCCAACAAAACATCGACAACAACAACTGTAATTAGCATTTCCTCACATATTTTATACGGCGGTGCACAATATCTCCCAAATACTATACTGTACCAATAATAACAGCCAAACAAAGACAGCACTATTATTATTATTATTAGTGGTAGTATTAATAATTCCTAATAGCCATTTAATTATAGGAGAATATTTAGGATTTAGGGCGGGACAGTGGCGTACTGGTTAGCACGTCTACCTCACAGCTTTGTGCCCGGTTCCCAATTCTGTAGAAACATTTGAACATCAACAAATATTTATTTATTTTTATGTTTACATCTCTTTATGTTGTAGTATGATGAGTTGCACCCAGAACAGTAGCATACTGTTCCACACAAATGTTTCCTTCAACGTTAAAAATGCTGTAGTACATATGTTTATACAGCTACAGCGGCTCTCTGACATCATCGATTTCTCTCGTGAGAAGTGCAGGGAATGATCAGTTCTGGACAGCAGTGTCGGGTTGCTCACGTTAACTGATTACTTTTTTTTTTTTTTTTCCAAATTCAACATTTGGTTTGTTTTGTTCACAAAACTCGTTCTTATTTGTTGTTAAAATCCTTTTTTTTACAGTTGAAGGGGTTGTAATCCCTGATCAATTTTAAATAATATGATCTAGTGCTCTGCGATGGCCTTGCGAGCTATCCAGGGTGTACTTCGCCCTCGAGCAGTGTCGGCTGAGATGGGCGCCAGCCTCTCGGCGGCCCTACTTAGAAGTAAGCGCTTCAGAAAATGAGTTAATGAATGACTATGTACTGTGGTATTAGAGGACACTTTTTAACTTTTTACCATGTAGGTTAAGTAGTTTTGGTGAGGTTTGTGTATTTGTTAACAGGTTTACAGAAAAAGTTTGGCATTGATTTACGTGCCGTTTCTACCACAGGTGGGGCTTTGAACACAATTCATCGGCTTCCTGATGAAACCTGCTGGCTCCATTTTGACTTTTTACACAAATGAAAAAGAAAAAGAGAATGAAAGTACAATTATTGATCATGTAGTGATATATATATATATATACAGTAGTGTGAAAAATTTTTAGGAACCAAATGCTTATTTTAGTATAAACTTTGCTATAGATTTTTATTCTATAACTTGTATATGAGCAGGATAGTACAAAAAAACACAAGATTTCCAAACATTCGTTTCCAGCACAAAATGAAATGTTACGTAAAAATAAATGGTAGTACAGTATGTCAATAAAGACAGTATTATTATACATATTACGACGGATGCTGAGATTTAAATGCAAATAAAGAATCAAGTGTGACAGCCAACTTTATCAGGAGAACTGTGGCTGGTTCTGTAAGACACCTGGCAGAAACTGTACTTGCAAAACTTCACAAACTCTACCTGATGTTATTCTATTTTTAAAGCAAAAAGTCATCACACCTAATACTGAATTAGTTTCATTTATTACTGTTTACTGTGCTTTTTTTATTATTTTTATGTAGCAACCAGCTTTTTCAAGTAGGTGCAAAGGGTTATATTATTTATATTCATGCATAATCTCATTTAGATCAAAAATGGAGATAGCAGGTTTCATCAGGAAGTCATCGTCATGAACATATCATAATTTGCATCTGGATAATAGAAAACCTGTCTGACGATAGATCACAGGACTGTGGGGTCGATTCCTGGCTCGGTACAATAACTTTTCCTTTTCATCCTTTTATTTTCTTATCTCAGTATTATTTTGCTGTAATAACTTACTGACAGGGTTTGTATTAGTGAGGACTCAGATATTGTGCTTGACAACAAAGTACTGACCACATGATCACTGATTGGCGAATGAACACGCTTCCTCCTGTTGGAACATGTGCGGGTTATAATGTGACAAATCATTTCCCACTCCTGGAATTTTAGAGATTTTTGATATATCTATTTACCTTATTTTATTATTTGTATCTGCTCTCGGAATTGAAATTTTAGCAGATAATAAAGCAATAATATTAAAGCAATAAAATAAAAATTATTATTATTATTATTATTAATGAAAAAACTGTTTATTGTCAGATATAACCTTAAGACAGTCTCTGAAATCTACTGGTAATCATGATTCAGTCTTTTTTTATGGATGTGTTATCACCTAAGATCACCGCCGGATTGATCGATTTTATAAGCTACATGACGGACAGCTGATGTTTTAAACCAAAATCTCACTTGTCTTGACATTACTGGCAATAATCAAGACTTTAGAGGGTTAAACTTGCTTTGCTTGCCGTTCCAGTGGTTAAGGTCGTGAGAACAGGGTTGCTAGGCAACTGAGAAAAATGGACATTGAGTGTGGAAGCTAGCTAATCACTGAGGCTCTATCTAGCTAGCACATTAGCTCTTAAGCCTTATTTATACACACTATAACAGAGTAAACATGAGAGAATTGATTGAAATATCAATATATTTCCTCAGTTGTCAGGCTGACTTACTAAGAAAAGCTTCCATATGACTCAAATTACACTCTGTTATCCATAGCATCGATGCTAACAGAATATCCATACGTTTAGCTGGAGTGAGAAATGTCAATGTTGCTTCACAGCACTGAGCTGAATAAAGAAAAAAAGAAAAAACTGGTAATGCAGTGAGCATGACAACTGGATGACAGAATTGGTGTGTGTGTGTGTGTGTGTGTGTGTGTGTGTGTGTGGACACTATGGGAGTGAAGGGACAATAACCTTGAGCTTTGACTTTGACTTATAATAATTGTATTAGTATCTTATGATACAAAGGGAGAAACTGAGGCTACTAAAATGCACACACACACACACACACACACACACACACACACACACACACACACACACACACACACACCACAAACACACGCGCGCACACACACACACACACACACACACACACACACAA
>JBCNYG010000011.1:6405031-6417219 GCA_039654305.1 Porochilus rendahli | reverse complement strand
TGAGATGGGCGCCAGCCTCCCCGCGACCCTAATTAGGAATAAGCGGTTCAGAAAATGAATGAATGAATGAATATCTGTTAATTTCAACTTTTGTTTAGTGCTGCTAAGAAAGGTTCAGGATAATAACAAAGAGATACAGGAGCTAACTAACAACTCCATAAGCCACACTGTTGGTTAACACACTTAAATCATTACCTTATCCAATACTGATAACAGAAGTGTTTTCTATGTTTACTTCAGCTTAATCATTTTTCAAAATGTATTTCTCAGAAACATTTTAAGTTCTAAATGTAAGGAATGCATTAAATAAAGTATTTTTAGAAGTAATTTTTTCATCAATTGCTTACTGTATATACTCTTACTTGAGTTCTTGATTGCGACATTTACTCGATCTACATTATTACACTCTTACTAATGTCATCACGTTTTGTTTCCTTTCCATCACTGCCTACATTAAAAAGGTACTTGGGATGGAACTGGATATCACGTGTGAAAGTTGTAAAGTTGCAATTTATATTAATTCACTCTCCTTTCAGATCACAGTGGATCTGGAACACCCAGCAGGAATATCAGAGTGAACTCCTGTCCGTCAAAGAGCTCCACACCCACACACTCCTTGATATCTTGCACAAGTTCGATATGTTCCAGGAATTCCTTTTAGTGCTATATCTAATTGAACAGGAGCAAGTGAGTTTTGATGTTCTAGAAACTTTAACACATTGTGGCATGTTCATATTATTGTCTCATAAATGTATTTACAGCACACTATCCTTGTGATGTTGAATCATGTCAACATAAAATAAGACGATAAGCCATCTGCAGCCGTCACAATCAATTTCATCTATTTGTGGTGTTGTGCTCTCTCTGTTGATTAGTTTTATTTTATTTTTAATCTCCTAGTAATAACAGCACATTGAAAATGTGACAACAGTTTCATGTTTTAGAGACTTTTCTTTCAGAGCATCCATCATTTCTGATTGCCAGAAATATTTTTCTCGTAATCCACAAAGACATGGGGAAAAGAGCCTAAACCAAGCTGAAATGATAACAACAATAATAGAAATCATTCATTCGTTTATTAATCCTACTCGAGGCTCCGGGACGTTGGAACCTACCACAGTCGTTCCTGGGCGAAGGCTGGGTACACCTTGCCACGCCATCGCAGGGTAACCATTCCACACACACACACACACACACACACACACACACACACACACACACACACACACACACACACATCCACTCACACTCACACTCACACTTACACCTAAGGGCAATTTGGAATAGCCAATTATCGTGTGCATTTGGACTGTGGGAAGAAACCATAGTAGCTGGATGAAACCCACAAACCAGGGAAACATGTAAACTCCACACAGAAACGCTCTTGCGGGGCCCTGGATTCACACCCAGGACCATCTTGCTGTGAAGTGAATGTGCTAACAACTGTGCCACACAGTATGTAAAATCAGTGCAAAGGATTTAATGTATAAATCCATCTGCTTATTCATGAGGATTGTGGGAGCCAATCCAAGCTGACTTGAAGAAAGAGGTGGGCTACACTGTACCTGTCTAATGCAGGGCTAACACATTCACACCCATGTGCAATTTAGAATAGCCATTTGACCACCCAGGTACTCAACCAGAGTACTTAGACGAAACACATGCAATTGACAGTTTTAACAAGAGCATGCAAGATTTTTACAGGATTCATTCATTCATTTTCTAAGCCGCTTAATCCTGATTAGGGTCATGTGGAGGCTGGCACCCATCTAAGCCAACTCTGGCTATTATTTTTGGACTGTGGGAGGAAAACTAAGTACCCGAGGAAACCCATGCAAGCACAGGGAGAACATGCAAACTCTACACCGAAATGCCTCGAGCCCGGGAATCGAACCCAGGACCTTCTTACTGTGAGGTGAACGTGCTAACCACTGCATCACCATGCCGCCATATGATTTCATATCAGATAAAATATTTTTACTAATATTGGTCCGATCCACACTACTGTTTTAAAGTTAGGGGTCATTTGGAAATGTCATTGTTTCTGAAAGAAAAGCACCTTTTTTCAATAAAAGATGACATCGATCAGAAAGACAGTCTAAACACTGTTACTGTGACACTGTTTTGTACATGACTATTATTGTTGGAAACGGCTGGATTTTAATGGCATATCGACAGAGGCCCATTTTCAGCAACTATCATACTGCCATGTTGTTTAGCAAATCAAAGTATGTCATGTTAAAAGCCTAATTGATAATTAGAAAACCCTTTCACAATTATGTCAACACAGCTGAAAAATGTTGAGGCTTCTTAAGGCTTGTTGGATATCTGGAGTATCACAATTTGTGGGTTTGATTATAGACTCAAAAAGGCTGGAAACAAAGTACATCTCTAATTTGAAAAACAGATGCCAAAAACATTCTCAGTTGGCAGTTTCATTACATAGTATCCCAAAACTTCAATCTCAACTTGAACAGTGAAGAGACAAATCCTGGATGATGGCCTTCTGGACGGAGTTGCAAAGAAAAAGGCATAATTAAGACTGCAAAAGCAAAAGATTAAGAGTAACACATACGTTGGACAGAAGAAGATTGGGGAAAACATGCTATAGATAGATGAATCTATGTTTGAGGTGTTTGGGTCCCAAAGAAAAACATTTATTAGGTGAAGAAAAAAATTAAAAGATGCTGGAAGAGTGCTTGACATCATCAGTCAGGCATTATGGGGCAAATGAGGTGGTCTGGAGGTGTTTCGTACAGGGTAAAAAAAATCTTGAACAAGGAAAGCACTATTATGCTACAATACCATATAGACAGCACTTGAATGGATTTGGTTTCCTTTTACAACAGGACAAAGCTCCACAATATAAAAGAACACTTAAACGAAGAAGCAATTCAGCTGGTATTCCTGCAATAATGAAGTGCAGTCACTGGATCTCAACCCGATTGAGTTGTTGTGGGATCAGCTTGACCATAGGGAAAAATAAGGAGTGTCCATGAAGCAAAGCTAACTTGTGTGTAAGGCTTTAGGCAAGGGGTGAAATTTCTTCATTTTACCTCAACAAACTGACAGCTAGAATGCCTAAGGTCTACAAGGTTAAAATAGCTGCGGATGGAGAATATTTTTGATGAAATAAAAGGTTGAAGGACAAAATTATTATTTTAAGGTAAAATCATTATTTTTAACCTCGTAATGCCTTGACTATATTGATTTTCAGTTTGCAATTCATTTACTAGACATAAGTTTGTGTTTTTATGGGAAATCTGAAATGTTCTGGGTGACCCCAAACTTGTGAATGGTTGTGTACATTAAAATAAATAAATAAATAAATAAAAATAATAATTTAATGATTGCATACTGTTGTACCATATTTATATGTAAATTCTTATGTATACCCTATGAAAGTTAGCCAGATCCCAAAACCCAATTTTGACCAAACATCCTGAGATGGTGCCATTAAAATGTCAGCAGTCCATTTGTTTTTTTTAATCACAACCCTTCCAGTCAGCCTGCTCATCTTCTCGTATTAGGTGAGTTGAAAAGTCTGGTAAATTTTCCTGACTTCTGAACTAAAATCATCTTGGATTTTAATCTGCCCTGCAGTTTAATTCTGAGTTTTTTGCACTGTCTGCCATTATGCACAGACAGCTAGCGCACTCTACTAAGCGAACAATCTTCACTAAACTAAAACTAGGAGCTCCGGAATGCTGTATTTTTATTTTTATTTACAGAAAGATAGAAACAAACAAAATTAGCAACCTAGCAAATGCAGACTAGGAGCAGCAGTTACTTGCAAAAAATGTATGTCTGACTAAACGTAAAATGCTGTGATGCTGCTTTCAATTTAAAAGAGCTTCCTGACACGTTGAAAGGTTTTCCCAATCATCATTATCACAATCATAGCTTTGCTGCTCTGGAATTACTTTGCAATTCTAAGTGTCCAAGTTTTAATTTATCACACTGCCACGGTAATATATAAGAAAATGGCTTGTATACTTTGCCATTACAGCATGTCTCCACTGTAATTTAAAAAAATCCACACCTGTTGACTGTTGAACACAAAACAAGCTCCATGAAGGAATGATTTGTCAAGGTTGGTATGGAAGAACTCAAGTGGCCTGCCAAGGACCCTGAATATCTCTGAATATCTCTGCAATTCAGACTGCACCCTAGGTCTTATTACTGAACATGGGTGTGTGACCTCCAGAATGATTTTGGGATTAATTGAGCAAATCCCCACACCATCCGTTCAAGAAGAATAGAGGTTATTACAACAGAAAAGAAGACTGTATTTGGAATGGGATATAACAGCACATATGAGTGTCATGACCAAGTGTCCACATACTTTTGATATTACAGTGTAGTAGGTTTCAGTGTAAACTTGCTTATTTATGTATGCATGTATTTATGTTTTTATAAAAATTTTAAAGGCTCTCTCCATAATTATTCAGAGATGGGATGTAAATTGATATAGTAATGCATTTCAGTCTACCCTCTTTCAGATAATCAGACATGTCCATCAAGACAGAACTAAAGGATCAGCACACTGCTGAATTTGCTGAAAAGCCTCATGACATTGCCATAAAGATGGAAATAAATTTACTAGTAATCCGCAAGTATTACCCTAGCGCAGCAGTAAATCCAGTCCTATCCACATAATGGTATATAGTATTATAATACAAGGTGGTTCAATACAATATTACAGTACATTTGCATTATTATATAAAAATCTCTTTCATGAATGTAAAGCAAAGCTCCAACAGAGACAAAATAAAAATGTAAATTAGAAGCTTAAAAAACTGAGAAATATTGTAGTCTGTTGAACCTCAGCTACTGTACATGTTTTCAGGTATCATGTTAGTATACTCCAGCATATGCCTTTATTTGGAAGAAATTCAAGTAAGTGAGTGACTCAGTTTGAAGTTTGTGCAAATATTAGTACTTCTACTAGAAATGCATAAAACAGACTGCCAGGAATGATGTAGGGGTCAAGAGTAATTCATTCATTCCATTTCTGAACCGCTTATTCTTAACCGAGGCCATCGCAGGGCCATCAGTCACACAACCATTCGCACTCACACCTAGGGATGATTTCGAACAGCCAATTAGCCTACTGTGCATGGTTTTGGACTGTGGGAGGAAACCGGAGTACCCGGAGGAAACCCACGCAAGCACGGGTAGAACATGCAAACTCAACACAGAAACACCCGAGCTGGGAATCGAACCCAGGACCTTCTTGCTGTGAGGAGGACGTGCTAACCACTACGCCACCGTGCCGCTTGTTTTAACATGATATTTTATATTTTGAGTAGCTAATTTAATCTAGTTTTCACACTTTCCTAAAAGGAAGATACATTAAAGGAGAAGACAGCACTTTAATCTCATTCAAATCTTTAGATTCGTTTCCTTTTTGGGTGCAAAAATGTTAATAAGCCGATAGCTTCTGTTTTGACGAGTTTATGGACAGTTAATTTTTGAAAATTGTGTCTCAGAATGATGATGTCATGTCATCGACGTAACATGTACAAGTATAAGATTTTAATACATTCATGCCATTTGTTATCATATTCTGTGTTGGAGGTGTCAAAAGGTTTGGATTAAAGTCATTGGACTGTTCATCCACCAGGATTCATATATTTAATCGCAAACACCTGAATAATTGAAAGAAATTATGTTTAAAGCCATTGTCCCCCATGTTATCCTTTGCCTTGGTGATGTCATCATTCTGAGAAGCAGTTGTCAAATAACCCCCCATACATTTGTTAAAATAGCAGCTGTTGGTTGAAAGTTTCGCACAAGGACAGATTTGACTGAGATCAACAAGTGCTGCCTTCTCTTTTAAAGGATGATGTTTGGTCATTTTGGATCTTCCCACTGCATTATACTGTAGTTGCAGCGGCTTAAACTGTACCAACTTATTATGGCCCGATGTGGAAAGTTCTCTTTATGATTACCAGAAAATCAGTCATCAGTGATGACAAGGAAAGACAGTGATTGTTGGAGAGACAGACACAGCCTGAGGATATACCAATTCAGGCAGAACAGGCCAACCTGTTCAACGTCCTCTGTGACGAGAAGTGCCAAGCAAGCTACAGATAACCTAATGGAGATATATTCCCTGGGGTACTCAAAAAGGGGGAGGGAGAATGGGCACTCCATCTGGATGGACCTAAGGGTAGCAGACCAAAGCAGTGAGCAAGTGATGCCCATGTGGCAAGATCTGCAAGAAAAATCAAAGCTTAAAGGTCCAAACGTCTAACATGAGTTGTTTGGTGGGAGCATGAGCAACACAATGCACAGATATCCAACCAGGAAGGTCTCAGAAATAGCCAGGCCCCAAGTCACTCCACTGTATTATCAAGAAACAGAAGAGGCAGATCAACGGGCCAAGATTCTATAACTATATCCTCACTGTTGAATCGGGTTGAAATATATTGGAGGCTACACTGAAGGAAGGATTCAGCAAGAAGCTGCAAGTCATGATAACAATTATAATAGGGGGTATTGCTGTAGAAGGGTTTGGAAGGAAAGGGAACAAAACCAAGAACCAATGCAAGGTGACTGTCCATAGCATCAGGCAGATGGATGGGTCCTTGGGGTACCACTTCTGGCAGAATGTAAAGCATCTGGGTGAATATAGAATGCTGATCATCCTTCCTGAGCCAGATGTTGCAGTTTGATGAGCTGGAGTTGGAGGTCGGGGAACTTCCGTAGATTTTTATACAAACTCCACTTCAGGGCTCAACAGTATTTCTTCGAGTTCCTCTAGGTCATCTGGAGAAGGAACAAAGTTCCAGAGTTAATGAAATCTGCAGTAAGTCTTGGTTCCCCATGTACGACGACTTCAAGCAGATCATTGAGTTTTGCATTATCTCAGTACTGCATCTTAAAGCCAAAACATTTTCAGCATAGTTTCCCACCAGCTATGGAACTTCCTCTCCAGCAACAGCTTCACTGATACATCGGTCCACAAATTCTGGAATGCCAAGTTCAATAAAACTCAAAAAGTCCCAACTCAGAGATTATCCCTAGACTGAAGAAAAGCTAACAGCATTGTCAGGCAAAGTGTCTGTCCAGAAGTTCTAGGAAATCCATACAGGGAAGAGAGTGGAGTAGTGAATAACAGAAAAAAATAGTCGTTCATTTGTGATTGCATGTTAAAAGACTGGATGACGGGGTGGCTTAGTGCAGGTGTTAGCATCACAGCAAGAACTTCCTGCATTCTGGGTCCCCCACTAAGGGCATTTCTGTGTAGAGTTTGCATGTTCTCCCTGTGCTTGTGTGGGCTTCCTCTGAGTCCTCTGGTTTCCTCCCACAGTCCAAAAACATGCACATTGGGCTGTTTTAAATTGCCCTTAGATATGAGTGTGAGAGTAAATGGTTCTGTGTGTGATGTCTCTGCAATGGATTGGTGAGCTGTTAAGGTGTACCCCAGTGTCTTCGCCCAGTGTCGGCTAAGATAGCCAATGTATTAAAAATTATTATATCTTACAGGTGTGCAATCAATAGTGAATAGCTGATGTGTTTTGTTTTCTATTAGCAGTTCATTTTTGGCTGAAAACAAAGGTTTCCCAGCAAAGCCACCTCAGCTTACAGGCTTGGTTTACCGTCATGAAGGCATGAGTGCTTATCTTTTTCACCTGTTTTACATTTGGTTTGGTTTACACTAACAATAACAAGACTGTGTGACCAGAGGAACAATCTTGTGCATGTGTGATAACTTGGCAGTGCAACACTGATCCATAGAAAGTGGAAAGGTCAGGGATCAAGGTTCTGCTCTCTTAATTGCAATGGCAATGTTTACTAATGTCATTGGCACAGGGGTCATTCACTTTTGCGTACAGGAGTAAGCAAATGGTTATAGGAAGACACAGCCTCTGATTCTATTTTATTTCCAAGGGATAACACTGTATTTCATGTTTATTTAATATATCTGGTAAGTGAATAGGCCACATTAAAATACTTAATATCCTCATCATCCAAGCAGAATAACTGTAGAATGTTTTATTAAATATTATTTAGCACAAAAATTAAGCTGATGAGTACAGATGAAATGGTAACACAACTCATCTGAGAAGCCAGAGAGAAGAAGGACAATCTGTTACAGTTGTAACTTAGATATGCATTTGGCTTTCTTCCATACAGGATACAGGTCACACTGCCACAACACTATGTCCCCAGCAGATACTTAGACCTCAGTGATAATTAGTACAACAACTTCAGGATGAGTGTCTACTCTGAAGCGGGTGCATTAAGGTTTCATAAGACTGAAGTTGTGTAAAATCTTTGGGATCCTGTCTTTTGCTGGCCATGGATATGTTCATCAGGTCTGTTGAACCAGAATTTAAAGTACCCAGGATAAATCTGTTAAACATGTGGCATAGTGGGTAGTACATGTGTTTCACAGCAAGAAGGTCCTGGGCTTGAGTCCCAGAATTGGGCGTGATTCCTCTGCGTACTCCGGTTTTCTCCCACAGTCCAAAGAAACATATATTAGGCCAATTGGCTCTTCCAAATTGCCCCTGGTTTGAGTTTGAGTGTAATTGGTTATTTGCATGTTGGTCTTGTGATGGTCTGGTGGGCTGTTCAGCGTGTACCTTGTTGGCTGAGATAAGCTCCAGCCTCCCCCAACCCTAGTAGGATTCAGCAAATGAGTGAGTGAGTGAAATCTGCTGAACATCTGTGCAAGTTCAGCTCTCTACAAGTGACCTGGACCTGTTGTTGGATCTGGAGAAGCAGCTCAAGTTCCCATAGCATATTGTCATCACCGTAATGAGACCAGACATCCTTTTCTTGTCTGAATCCACCAGTCAACTTGTCATGCTGTGGCAGACTAGCAGTCCCTTGGGAAGTTTGCTGGGATCAGGCCACTGAAAGGAAACTTGCCAAGTATGAGAGGCTGATCAAGGTTGAAGATGGTTTCAGGGGATATGCAGCATGATCTCTGGCCAGACTTTTCAGAGCACTGGGGATTGAAAAGCAGAGAAGAAGAAAAGCCATCCATAGTACTACAAATACTGCAGAAAGAGCTTCCAGCTGGCTGTGGCTCAAAAGGAGACAACCATGAGGCAAAGTCATTTGCGATGCATCTGGTCAAGCTGATGTCTAATATGGGCTGAGGTCTGATGAGGTCATCTGGTTTACCTGGAGAAATGTGTATGAAGTTGAAAGACTGGAAGCACTTGTTGATTACAGGAACATCTCAAAGGATGCGCCCAGAGACATCAGGAGATGTATTTACTCACTCAGATTCTTTGCTTAAATAAAAGTACTACTTCTCATGCAAATAAATCCTCTGGTAAAAGCTGAAGTACACATTAAAGTAGAAATTACACCCTGATTTTAGGTGGTGATGGTAAATTAGTGCCTCTTTCCCCTAGGAGATAAGGAACGTGTTAATAAGGTGGCTCAGATTAATTATCAAGAACTCCATTATTAATCTCCAAAATGTCACAGTCCAATAATAACTCGAGTGATACATGATGCTAGAATGTGTACATTACAACTGGGGCAGCACTGGCAGAGTGGCTAGCATGTTCACCTCACAATAAAAAGGTCCTGGGTTCAAGTCTCGGGCTCAGTGCGGGTGTTTCTGTGTTTAGCTTGCATGTCCTTCCCGTGTTTGTGTGGGTTTCCTCAGGGTTTTCCAGTTTCCTCCGATAGTCCAGGGACATCTGGCTAACTGCCTGTTCAAATTGTTCCTAGGTGTGAGTGCAAAAGGTCTTTTGTAGAGTTTTGACTGGCGACCAGTTTACATTGTATCTCAAGTCTCACCTGAAGTCAGCAGGGGTTGTGTCCAGCTTTTCTGCCAGCTCTGATCCTGGTAGGAAGTACAGATAATGGATGGACTAGAAACTCACATATACTTCATTCATTTATTTTCTAAGCCACTTAATTTTAATAAGGGTTGCAGGGAGGGCCCATCTCAACCGACTGCTCAAAATAAGGTGTCCTAAGGTGTGAGCGTGAGTGTGAATGTTTGTCTGTGTTGCCTTGTAAGGGCCAGGCCCAGTGTGGGTTGAGATAGGCTCTGGCCTCCCTGCGACCCTGGTAGGATTAAGTGAGTTGGCAAAAAGCGTAAAAGTGAGTAATTTGAAAAATAGGATGTATCATGCAACAAGATGAACTTCTTCCATTACAGATCTACAGGGTAATGTGATCTATTGTTCCTATTAGATTCTCACAGCCATCTCAATGATTGAAGGAAAGAAACATTAGCAAAACCACACTCGCTTGTTGAGAAAACCGTATGTCGCTTACCAAAAAAATGGAGATGCAGCAATGCACCATCTGCTCATGCCAACAGGCCAGTCAGTCTAATAGAGTTAAAAATTAGGATTGTCATAAATTTCAGGGGACACGACTAACCTATAAATAACATTTGTTGTAGCATCATTATGAGTATGTAAATATTTTTAGATCCTTATCACGTTACACTGTATTATCAATACATTTTCTACAAATAAAGCACACTTTATTTATAAAAGTGCAGGAAGGAAGGAAGGAAGGAAAAGCTGATATGTTTTATTTTCTATTATCAGTTCATTTTAGCTGATGATAAAGGATTCCTGGTGAAACCACCCCAGCTCACAGGCTTGGTATCTCTTACTCACCTGTTTAACATCATGTTCGGTTCTGTATCTGTGTACAATAACAATGACAAGACCATGTTACTATTTATTACTGTATATATGTGTGATAACTTGGCAGTACAACACTGACTGGGACGTTTAGTAATATCATGGCACTCAGTGCAGTGGTGCATTAATACTTGTGTAAAGGAGTAAGCAAGTGGTTTCAGAAAGGCATCGTGGCTGATTCCATTTTATATACATCACATTGTATTTCATCTTTATTTATTGTACCTGGCTCATGAATGCGCACCTTTAAAAACAGTTTAGGTTTTATTGTAGGTAATGAATGAATGAAGTTTACAAGTGAAAGCAGGTGGCACAGTGGCGTAGTGGTTAGCACTCTTGCCTCACAGCAGAAATGTCCTATGTGGAGTTTGCATGTTTTTCCAGTTGTTGGTTAAGTTTCCTATGGGTGCCCCGGTTTCCTCCCACGGTCCAAAGACACGCACATTTGGTTATTAACTGGCCGTTCCAAATTGCCCCTAGGTGTAAACTGTTGTGTGTGATGGCCCAGTGATAGACAGTCAGCTTTTGCCAGTGATTTTAAACAGACGAAGCAGTAGGAATTGAGGATGAGGAACTACATGTCCTGAAGTGTTTTGTTGTACTTATACCACACACGGTGATTGGCACAATTACAATTTTTAATGTATTAATGAATAATTAGTGGATGTACTGTTTATAGCTACATGCTTGGAGACAAGTAGCTCCTGTTATCGCTTACAGCATGACAAGTACAAATACTCATTCCGTCACTAGCATCTCTTTTTAAATTATTAAAGCAGCTGACGACTTATTCCTTTAAACATGTTTATTCAGCGTTTTTTGAATGCGTCTCCAGTGTCAGTGTCTTCTGACTGTCTAAAAGAATACTGTTGGTTTCTTTAAAGGTACAGTGTGTAAGGTACAGTGCGATATCTAGCAACATCTAGTGGTGAGGTTCCAGACTGCAGCTAATTAGGGCCTGTGTGGTTCTGGGCTTCTGTAGTAAGATCGAAAACTCAACTACTTTGACTTTTACATTTTTAAATGATTATAGATGAATGACATTAATGGCATATTTATTAAAGACATACTGAATTTCTGTTAATAGAACCTCCAAAATATTACACATAGTACTTTAAGCTTTTTCCCACAAAGAACATAAATACATTTGAAGGTTCTATTTAATATTTAAAAAGGAAAAATTAACAAAAATAAACATGCAGTTGTTGGGAAATTGCTGTAGTATAAACAGATTAAAGCATGAAACAATTATGGTCGAATCCTAAGGTCCTGGATAAGTATCTGGGACAGTGGGATGTCCTCAGAGGACCCGAGTGGGTGTGTCTTTGCCTTTTTAGTTCTGCAGTTCGGTTCAAAATACCAAATCCATAATTTAACGTAACAAGATGGAGGCGGACTCCATTTAGTGTTCCACTTCCTTCCCTGCGAGAGACATTCTGTCTAATCCTCCACACCACACGTAGAGTAGGATTATCAGATGGGGAAAAAGAGGGGGGGGGGAGAGAGAGAGAGAGAGAGAGAGAGAGAGAGAGAGAGAGAGAGAGAGAG
>JBCNYG010000011.1:6242865-6258825 GCA_039654305.1 Porochilus rendahli | reverse complement strand
CCACAAATTGAATAAATGAGGCTTCAGAAAGAAATAAAATATGTTTACACATAATTCACTCCCACACACACACACACACACACACACACACACACACACACACACACACAAAGAAATACTGACTATGCTGTCCCTCATGTAACATAACAGCAATGCTATCAAAACAGGAAGCAGTGATCAAGTAGGACTGGGCGATATGATCGGAAAATTATATTGTGAAATTTTTTCTGAAATGTTCATGATAAGAGTAAGTGTCACAATATCCCATGTTCAAAGAGAAAATATTGACAAAGCAAACTTGACATTGCAGTGGTGGCTTAGTGGTTAAAGTGATTCAAAGGTCAGCGGTTCAATCCCCACTGCCAACACTGTTGGGCCCTTGAGCGAGGCCCTTAACCCTCAATTGCTCAGTTGTATAAAAATGATAATTGTTAGTCGCTCTGAATAAGAGCATCTGCAAATGCTGTAAATGTACATGCACACTGTTTGTTATACAGATGCTGCAGCACCAGGGGGCACCAACATACTCTTGTTCACACCTGCAGCCATTTCGAGTTCACCATTCTTAAATGAGCGGCGAGTGCAAGCCCAGAATATTTCACCAGTGACCACGTGTGTGGCCCTCCCCTAGCCACAATACAACTGGAATATAACAGTCTGAATATTTTGCAGCTAGTTCAACAAATCATGCTACATTAGACAAACCCTTTCAGTAAAAACGGTGTAGCCACGTTTCGTTTTGTCAAAGAAAGCTGATATTTCAGTTAAATCGCAATACTCTCTCTCACTCTAATTCAGTGATATATCGCCCAGACCTGTGACTAAGCATGCTTTTGTGATGTATGGCTTTTAGCAATAGCAGCCATTTGCATTAATACACATTGTGTAGAATAACGCTTTGAAGTAATTTTTTATTTTTTTTTTTGCTTTAAATGTAATTTTACCATTTTATTATTAAATTTAAAAACATTACTTGTAAAGATGAGTACAGGACTGTTTTTTATTTATTCCTGCATTCCGGATCGTGCTGCTATTTTTGATGTCGTTCAAAGCTAATAAAATGTAATATATATTATACAGGAATGGCACAATCTGATTGGCTCACTATCTTTTGTTGTTTAACAAACTATTTTTATAATTTAGAGTTTAAATATAAATTTGTGAAAGATTATGTACAAATTTAGCACTGACATTTCCAGGGTGTGTAACGCCTCCTGCTGTCCACTTGATGGCACCATTTAACTCCAGAATGCCTTGGGGGTTTTTTTTGTTTGTTTTTTTTTCACACTGACATCACACTATGTAAACTGTCATTGCAAGAAGTTCAATTAGAAGTATTAAATAATTCATCATAACTAATTTTACTTGGCCTCTCAACACCATTTAAGAACTGGTACATAGTTTAAAGTCCGCACTTCTAACACAAGTTGAAACTGAGACTGTGCAAGGCCATGTTTTCCTGCTACGTCACCTTAAATCAGCCAAAGGGTTAAGGCACAAGGTAGTGTTTTGAGTAAGAGCCAAAGTAAGTTGAAAATAGCGTACCTGGATGAAAATGCGCTATCGCAAAAAATACATCCTTCAAAGCAGAATCTTTGACATAAGGTAGGTAATTCTGTTGGGCTTTTACACCCGAGCCTAGTAGCTCATCAGGCCGTTGCTTATCCCCGATTTCTGTAGCTCCTCCTGGATGGGACGCTAATCCAGCGCAGGTTACCTTCCCAGTACTTACACTGGTATTCATTTATACTGCTAGGTGGACAGAGGCACACTTGTGGTTAAGACCCAGCCCAGGGATCTCAGCACGGTTGGGATCTCTTCAACATGATTCAAATATCCATAAACACAATCTTTTCATGCCAAAAATGCTTGTTTAAGAAAGGATTCCATCTTGTAAAACAATGAAAATATCCACTAATTTTTGCCAATTTTCAAATGGCTTTTGGGATTGCTCAGGGTATTTCCTAATTATCCATATTATGTACCACAATACTCTACCTATTTATGGAATCCCAGAAGGATTCCATGAATCATACAGTGGTAACCCGGTAAGAAGCCTCAAAACAGACATGACTCGGTGAGAACAGATCTTTGTTGCTTGGAAAATTCTAGTATGATCACACTGATTGGTCGAAAGCCGGATTAATTTAGTTGGGATATTAGTTATTACTATTAGATAATATTAGAAAATTTCAGATGTGGATATTTAGAAACTGGTTCTGTAAGTGTAATTGCTATTTTCTCAAATGTAGCATTTCCTGATTAGTGACATACAAAGTGATAGAATATCAAATTTCCCAATTTACCTGGTTTATGTTGGAATGGGTCACATTTTAGCATGTTCATTAATTGCTTAATATCCACCCTGCAAAGTGTGGGATCATCAAATAAAACGTTTAAAAAAAAACCCCATAAAAATCATCTTGTTTTAGTTTGCGTTTACATTCCTGAGCAGTACATAAAACAATATTTCGCCTCAGGGGCGAAATCACTAAAAACTATTCAGAGATATCCACCTCACCTTCTGTAACTGAACGTTGTTATATAAAGTCACTGCACTGTAGCACGGTGAATTCCATTAATGACACTCCGTAATTCAACCCCATTTCATTGTCTCAATACTGAGACCGAATAGCGGCGCACCCCAGCGCAAAAAAATCAAGCCAGGCCACTTACTGAGCTGTAACAGCAGGTCCTTAAATAGAGTTGTGTGGTGTTATTTAGCATATTTACTGCAGCTAATTATTTTAATTGATTAAAGATTAAGCTGAAAGGAATAGAATGAATTAAATAAACCAGCCTGAAAGCAATGACCCGGAATGCTTTTATATTAATGGCATGACTAGGTTACATGGACCTCATTAATTAGGTTTAAATGTTGTCACTCTTATGTTAAATTAGTCAAATCTATTAAATACGGACTACTGACAAGTGAAATCATAAATTCCCTGAAAGACGGATATTTCCATTCAGGAACTTCGTGCTTCCTCACACTGAGCAGAAAGTCCAAAACCTAAGGATTTCCTAATGATTAACCCTTGATTCGAGATTTGGATGATCTTTGCTTTATTTTCCTCTCTTTCGCCAAGATTCGCCTCATCCGTACCAGCTAACTTATACAACCGCTGTTTGTAGGAATAAATACGCAGCGCAGGTTGAAGTGCTCAGCGTCTCAGATGGCAGGATGAGTGGCACGAAAGTAGAGAAGTACAGGACTCATACATCAAGAGGGATCACAATCAAAAAAACAAACAAAAAAAAAACTTTGTGAAACTCACTGTAATCTATATTATTTGGGTGTTTTTTTGAGAGGTTTTCGTGACTGTGTGATGTTTAGTGGTTTATCACAGCATAGATCTTGCACTGATCATGGCTAACATATTAAACACACATGTTTTCATTTCTTAGAAGGAAATCTAGTGATCTTTATGAGTACAGTGATATTGACTGCACATAGAGTGAAGCTAGGCTCCGATAAAATAGATTTTTTTTTTATCCAATGTTACAATGTTCGACAAAAGCACAAAACGCAACCACACCCAAACAAACTATCCAGTCTTGATAACTGAACCCTACCCACCCAACCACATTCTAAGAAGTTGCAGGTCGCCATACTTTCATTTGTTTTAGCATTTAGAAGAGCTCTTAAGCACCAGGTAGTTCGAGATAATCAAATACGCCATGGATGGCTATTCACCCCCATCCAATGAAAGCTCTTCCTGATTCGATGTACAGTACATGGATCTATATCATGAGAAAGAGCAGTGATTTGCTGGTATTGTAACCATGTCTTAGCATCTGAAGAGTTATAATAATCCCATCAGACCCTTGCACACCAGTCTGCAGCACAACCTGCTCACCGGAAGTAAAATCAGAAGCGCAGGTCACGGGGTTGCATCCCAGCAATTCATTTCTCCGCTGGAATTAGTTTTCCTATCGGCAAGAATGCATAACGATGCCTGAAGACACAATCAAAGACTAACAACTTAATTCGGATCTGACTTTACAACTGGATGGGCGATGTTTAGTAGTTACATTTTCATCAGATAAAAAGCACCCATGGATTAACATTTTCTTAAAATGCTTTTCCCCTACAATAGTTTGTTCTAGACATTACGTCCTCTTCACAAATAACCGGTGTTCATAACAAGAGTGTCCTTGTTTCGGCAGAAAACCGCACCGTATTCAACACACTGCATTCTAACCCTTCTGTACTACTTAAGATGAACAACTTTGGGAAGACACGTTAATAAAAACAAAACAAAAAAAAACAGTTGAGAGGAACAGTTTAAATACACGCTAGAATTTCCCAACTCTAAAATATTTTATATGTCATGTATATCTCAGAGTAGTAGAGTGCTGTCAGGGGCCGTTAATCCTAGTCTATATAGTACGCTTGCTCGCGTTTAGATGATCTCTCCAGGCCTGTTTATTCCTGCATGGAAGCTACCGAGCCCAACCAAAGTGGCTCTCTCATCCTTCCTATAATCGTGCCGTGCATGCGCCACCACATAAATCGAGTCACCCATGAAATTCTGGGAGGGCTACTGAGGCCAACCAAATATTGGCTTTAGCTTCCAGGCGGGAAAGCCCAATTAGTGCTGCTGGTCCACTAGAGGAATGTTTTCAGTCGATGCCGTCCGTTACACTTTACTTTCCACGCACTGAATTTGGGGCTTTCACATTTTATTTATTAGATCAGAATATCAATGGCTCAGATATACACAGGTTACTAGTATATACTTCACAGGAACAGAACAACCTGATTGGTCTGCTACCTCGGGGTTATTTAACAACTATACACTCATTGAGAGAACTGTTCAATTCAGCGACATCCGAGCACAAAGTACATACTACACAGAAACCTAAGCCCAAAAAAAGCACACTTAAATTAGATTTTCAGGCTATATTTTTTTTGTTTGTTTTTTATCATGACAAACTAGTGAAAGCCCTCAGCTTTTGTGGTAATAAGTAGAAACAGAATGGTAATTTAAAGCTAAGTAAAGTGACACGTTTATAGTTTATATTTATATATTTCCATCATGACAGAGACTGTTGAGGTGAGCTCTATACTCGATGTTAAAAGTGCGGCAGAGCTATGAAGAGTGCTTTAAGGATTCTCATTCATAGCTTGAGGACTACATGGCTCTTTATTTGCACATGTAGTATTAAAAATCTAAATTTAAAAATGTTTCCATGCAAAGGTATGCCCAACTTAACTGTTTAAAGTGTAAGGCAAAATGACAGTTAAGACAATTTGGGTATATTACAAAGCGCCGCCGCTTGCTTTCTTGACTTTATACTAAAATATACGATATTCCAGCATGAACATGGGACATATCTGATCAAGTTCAGTTACCTGCTAAACAAATAAAGATTACAAATTTGTACTACTGTTTTATTACAAAATATAATAATTTTGGAGTGTAAAAAGGATGTTTAATGTGTGGTTTTGATAATTTTGTTATATTTTTAAAAATCACCTTTTTAATGAGATGGGCCTCTGAACGTAACGTCTGTCAAAATATATATATTTGATATCTTGGTCTATATGATGTCCATGCTGGCAAGTATCTGTAGTTGGATTTAGTAACCTCAAACAAAAGCAGCATTGTTTGCACTCAATAAAATAATTGCTCTAGAAAAAATATAGGTATTTCTATCAACATGAATTAAACACAGGTGAAATGTATACGTGTGGTCAAACCAGTTACACGTTACATTCATTTATGAACTGGTTCAGGCGTCAGTGGAAAAAACCCTGAAGCCGAGACCGAGTCTCATGAATATTTATTACTTCTGGGCATGCTCAGTGGACACTTTTCCAACTTCCTTGATTTTAGCCACAGGTGACGAGATGTGTCCGTCAAAGTTACGTGACATTAATTTGAAGTGGCTTTAGAATTTATTCTGTGGATAAAATCTTTAAAAGCAACATTATTGTTTTCTTTAGAGTCCTGTCTCAATAAATTGAGAAGAATTTTAATTGTTTGAGGTTTTAACATTTTTTATAAATATCCCCCACAAAGTATGCAAGACCATATAATGAGACAAATACTACATGGACACAGAAGAAAACCAGCTCCATGAGGTGCATTCGAACACTAACTCACAACAATAGACTAAACTACTGGGAAATACAAGAAAAGCAAATTAAAACTAGATTTTTATGGTTTCATTTTTCAAGTTAAAGTGTGATAATGGCAACACCGCCTGCTCAAGTGACTACGACAAACTATGAGTATCCATCATTTTGCTTCAAATGTTATGTACTCGGTATAATGTTTTGTACTTGCCAGATACTTGACCAATCAGATCCCACCATTCCTGTGTAGTTTATTGATAGACATTTTTCCCGAGTTTAATACTAATTCATGATGCCCACTATGTATACACAATGTGTATGTGACTAACACACACACTTACACGGCATGCAGCACCCTAACCTGTATTGTTTTTGGATGCAGAGGATGAATCTTTGTCAGGTTTGCTCTTCTTTTTCTTGGAAGATCCAGAGGCTTCGGAGGATGCCGGTCTTTTCTCAACAGTCGGCGTGGACAGAGCCCTCTTCTTAAAGAGTTCACGCTCTCTCAGCAGAGCAGGGTCCATCCTACACACGCGCACACACACACACACATACACACACACACACACACACACACATCAATCAAACTAAATGTATGAACAACTGAAAACCTCAAAGGATATGAAACACTAAACCTAATAAAGCTAGCCATGCATGCTACAGCATATTATCCGTGCTATAGAACACGCTGTAACATTAGCACTCTCCTTTTTTGGCTAGAGATGCACAGATTTGGACTTCCGATTTTTGTGTGACCTGCTGATATTAAGCTTTGCCGATTTTCTTTTAAACTTTGGTTAGAAATCGACAACGTATAGCTCTCAAGTAAGTAGTAGTCTGTCTTTTTAAAATAAAAACAAACCACAGGGTGCAGATGCTCCTGCAGGCAGAACCATCTGACATGTCCAATATCTAAAAAGTGACTATCACCCATGCACGATCCCACCCATAAACCAAATTTGGTGATCCAATGTAATTCCCTTGCAAAGTCGCACAGACGGACGGACCCCATTTCTTTACCTTTGGTGGTGGCAGGAGCTAAAAACAGTCCTAAACATAGCCTCTATCACTTTTCTTCTTAACAAATTCAGTCTGTGCAACTTCACATATACATGATATAAATGAGCTCTACAGATCTTACTGACAACAAAGACCGAAAAAAAACAACTTTTCTTACATGCAAAATTTTATTTTCAAAATAAATGACTGGACTTTACCAGTAACTATAATTATCAACCATAGTTATATTTATTATTAGTAGCAGAAATAACAAGATCATTATTACTTATACTACTACTACTAATGATGTATAAATTGAAGCACTGCCTGAATAGCAACGTCCCTGAGAGACGTCTTTGATAGGTCTTCGAGCCTGGGTTTGCTTTTCACCGCTCATCATGTCTTCTTCCCAGCCTTCGCATGGCGCGCCACTGTGAAGACGCCATCCATAGGGAGGCAGAAGTAATGTCGATTCTGGACTACAGCTCTCTTATTATTATAATTAAGGATGCATGTCTGGGAGTCTATCCTATAACCAGCACAAGACACTAAACGACTCGCTTCTACCTCACGTAACAGCGGGTTAATTAACATCCTGTTCCTGCACATCATGTTTGTGCTATCAATGACTTGGTCCTCTTCTGTATGTTCTGTTACGAGCGATTAAGTACTTTATATCATGTTGAATTGCTGCCTTATTTCTCTGTCCTGGTCGTTGCTGCCATAAGTTTATTAAAGTGACTATTGAGTTATCTGCGGTGCATTTGCCTCCCGGGCTCTCCTCTTCTTTCTGCTCTTTAGCAGGACACCGTAACCTCTTCACTGCCTGAATTCCACTTTCACTTGGACGACTGGATGTCCATTTAACGAATTCAAGTCCTGTCAAGCTTCTGATTTTGGTGTTTGCTAAATACATTTTTTTGTTTACCAGCTTAAGTTCTTTGTGCATACCTGAGTGAAACGGGGTGTGTTTTTATTTTACACGAGTCCTGATTTTTGAGTTTCGTTTTATATATTTATTTTTTAATTGCTGCACGCCTTCATGCAAGCCAGCAATACATAACAGCCAATCAGCATCAATGCAGCAATGTGGCAGCCTTATCGGGTTTACTAAAGTACGCACGCACGCGCGCACACGCACAGGACATCCATCCAAGGTGTTTTCCATGCCTTTACTCTGGTACCCTGCGCAGGAGCAAAGACTATAATAACAATAATAGTTGTTATTATTATTCCATAGTAACAACATAGTAACAGTAGTTTATGCAAGTCCTGTGGGATGTAAACGTTCTTTGAACCACCTCCAACATTGTGGCTTTAGCAGTGTCTGTCTCTGTCTGCTCATCTGTCCAAAAGCTGCTTTAAAGTGCAGGGCTGGCTGGACGGTGGTAACTCTGCAGTATTCCCTGGTTAGCTTCTTCAAACTGGCCATGTTCAGGAGGGCGACGGTGATTTAAGTGTCTAATTAGGTTTGTGGTGGTAATTCCCTGCCCTTACATGCATCATTACAAACTGCGACCTTTATATCTGCACTCGGGGAGGGAAAACCTGCCACACTAACGACGATGGTGTTTGGCTTTAACGCACGCGCATGACTGAAATTTATATGCGCGCCGTGCTTGTGACGTTCTTTGCGTGCTTGTGACGTTCCATGCGTGGCTGTGACATGCTTTGTGTACGCCAAAACCATAGAAACCAACCGAAAATCAGAAATATGTGACTGAGCGGCCGACTTCTCGGTGCATATCTACTTTTGACCCAGACGACCAGCTACCAGACACTCAAGAAGTCATAGCAGAACGTGGAATAAGTATCTGTACTATCCAATTCTGAATATTTTTGAATACTTGACACTCTCTAGACATTAACGAACAAATCTACAGCTCGTAGTCTTCGGTATTTTAAAGATACTTTGAGTTTACCGAGTAAGCAGACACGTACGAGCCGACTCCGAATCATGAATCAATAGCGGATTTCGACTCCGGGATTGTAGAGTCGACACCGATGCCGAATAACGCGCGTATGAAATGATTCAGAATCAATTTCGCGGTTGAGAGTCGACTCCTAAGCTTCACTTAAGTCCAGAACCGGAGAATCGACTCCCCAGGTTTTCGTAAGAGGCCTTACAAAAACTAAATGTGCATTTAAGGTTAATTGGAACAAATTACTGTTGAAGTGTCTTTTTTATGACTTCATTTTATGAACCCATTTCCAGGTTATACAAACTAGAGCTGTGCAGGTTTTTGCCCGCTGATAGTGTGTGTGTGTGTGTGTGTGTGTACACCACCTAGATATATTTTTACAGGAATAAACTCATCCACATTGTTGGCTAATTTCATCCTCACAGTCAGATAAATGAACTACTCTTAACTATTATCTGTCTGAATTGAAAACAAATTCGCACTAAATCAGTCTGGACTGAAGCTAAACTCCTCCATACTGCTCCTCACACTTCACATTTATCCATTAAAAAAAATTCCACCTACCTTTCCACGACCACGACCCTTCTTTGACAGAAAGACCTGTTATAGTTTTAGTTCGACGACCATTCGTTTCCTTTGAATGTTTAATTCAGTTCAGCATTGTAACTGTCAACGCTACAAACTAGCGATGCTAACTACTACAACCTGGCGAGTCGAGACTGTAGACTTCCGAGAAAATGCGACGCCGCACTTTTTCTTTGTTTCTTGCACTTTTTTCCGCACCTGTTTTCGGATAATGCCGCTCTAGGATTGGCTTGCAGTATGCGAGTTCCTCGTGTGCCATTGGCCAGAGCTCGACGAGTCCAAATCCCTGACCAATCTTCGACATGGAGGCGGGATATATAAAATACGGGCAGGAAAAAGAATGGGGTTATTACGCTTTGCACACTTCACAAACTTGACACGCTTAACGCCACCTTCTGTCCTGGCGGCTTTAATAATAAGTCATTTGGATACAAATATGTTTTTTATTTAACACCAATAAACGCTGTAAGGGGGTGAGCTCTTGAACACAGAAAATACATTATCTATTTGTATTTATTATTATATAGTAGGACAACAAATCAAGAGAGAAAAAAATATACATGTAATGTTCTCCATATCCGCCAGGCGTTAGGGGGCGATAGAGAGCCTTATCTGTATGTCAACATACAAGCGCGCTTGAGTCTTGAGCGTTTATTTGGATATACACCTGAAACGCAGGTTGTTAAAAATGGCCCTTGTTGAAACCCGAAAAGTTATTATTTATGGAGGAAAAGGAGCTCTGGGGTCTAAATGTGTTGAGTATTTCCGGTCTAGAAACTGGGTGAGTATATCATGCTTATGCAACTCACGTGCGCCTGAGCTGCAACAGTAAGGAGCTGTAAGTTGAATCACAGGCCCTCCAGAAGCCTATTATTATTACATTAATTACACTGCATGCTTATAGTCTTAATCTACTACATTATTAAATTCTTATGTATGCAATTGGGTTGAGATTCTCCCACGTACTGCTGTATCTACACTTACTGATTATTATTATTATTATTATTATTATTATTTATGATTATTATTTTAATCTCTTTCTGACCACATCACTGTGCAGAAGCCTTGGACACATACAATAAAAAATGCTGTAGATTAGGGGTGTCCAACCAAGGACCAAGTCAATATTTGGTATGATAGTCCTCTGCTTAAAATTCATGAACCAGCAGGAAGAATGTGTGGCGCAGGTGGATTGAGCTGCACCTCCCCTTCCTGAAAGTGCCCATGAGCAAGACACCTAACCCCCAACTACACCTGATTTTGAAACAGCCCTATGCAGACATTGAAACTCAAACTACTATTTTATAATGTCATAGTATACTTTTTGGGTTCAAAAATAGCTCAAAAATTAAACTTGTTTTTGTGGTTTCTTGTTGCCAGTCAAGATACTAAAATATTTTGTTAAAGTATCAGAACTAAAGGTTTAAAGGTGTCTAAATTACACTGGGTGAAAGTATAACAGGTAGAGGGTGTCTGGAATAACCATCTAGAATCTAGCACCATTAAAAATAATTCACAGCATTAAGAATAAAAGCTCACTAAACACATTATCTGAGCAGGTTTCATAGAACCTTAGTTGTTTATATTATTATTATTATTATTATTATTATTATTATTATTATTATTATTATTATCTGCAGTAACAGCAGCATGAGTGACAATCATTGTGGTTTTCCAGAGAAGACACTTTGACGGACAAACTTATCAAGCTGATATGAAACTCATGTACAGAAAGTGTTTCACATCCAATCCCAATGATATTTTTCAGAATTTTATCAGGTCAAAGCTACTATTTTTGTTACAGTGTAGAGAATTAAATTCTGTCCTTGGTCAAAATTCGAGCAATATTTTCTTCTGATAACACTAATTTCAAATTTATTTGTCATGTACAAAATCATGCACAGTACAATATGTAGTGAAATGCTTGTTATGACTGTCCTAAAAATTAAAGAATAAAGCATGTCAATATCAAGAAGAAAAGAACAATATCAATAAATATAACTGGTTAAAGCGCTTTATAGTTAAAGTCAATATCAATATAAAAATGTAAAAGTAAATTAAAAAATATATAAAATAAAAATAGAATTAATATATAAAAATGAAATATGTCATGGAGGAATATATCTATAAATAAAATATAAATGCATTATTAATGCAATATGATGAAATAAAAATGCAATTTACAGTACACTCTGTGTAAAGTGTCAAGTGTCTTTAATTAGCAGAATTAAGAAAATATTTCTCCGAGCTATAGTGTAGCTGGGACTACTCTTCATCTGTACAACAATAAACAAGAGACAGTCATAAAGTAAGACCAGTAGTTATAGCATCATCCTGCTGACAGACAGACAAAGAACCAGACACTGGTGAATACATAACCTCCCCCACCAAGCGGGTGGAGGTAATTAGCTGGTAAAGCCACAGCTCTGGGCCTTTGAAGACTGAGTGTCATGGTTGCTTCTTATTATTACATGAAAACCAACAGCTTTCAATATGGTCTCTTTTTTGTCCAAACATTTCCCATTAATAGAGCGCCTAAGACTTTTCTACATCTGTCTGTTTACCTCATGATTAAGTGTGACTCAGTGTGTTATCCCCCTCTTTTTTTCTTCTTCTTCTTTCTGATTTTGTCAGTGGGTTGCCTGCATTGACTTAAATGCAAACGAAGAGGCGGATTCCAACGTAACAGTTCAGATGACAGACGCTTACAGTGAGCAAGCTAACAAAGTAAGAGTACCTTGTTTTTGGGTTGTGCCTTCTTGTAGTATTCCTGTATGTCCAGTGTGCAGTTGACATTAAACAAAATCCACACTGATATAAAATAAAAAGCAAGCCAAGATAAATGGTGTTGGGAGTTTTTCCACCTTTAATGTGATCCAGTAAACAGCATGCTTTTTACAGTCAGATGAAACTGAAATAATATCTCAAAGTTTTTGGAGAAACTTCTGAGTTTTATTTTTTTGTTCATTAAAATCGTGTTCGTTTTGGTCGAGCGGAATTCATAGTGCTGTCAAGCATATAATATTTCAATTTAAAGTTAAAAAAAAAATCTCATATGTCAAAAAGAGCACTTGGAGACCGCAAACCTTCACCAAGGCTATTACATTCTGTTGTTTGAAATCACAGAGTTAATGGCTTCAGCTATTTTGTAATTAAATTTCCTGGCCTTAAATTAAGATTCATTGCTGCAGCAATTATGGCAAGTCACCCTGGCTCCGCTGCAGCAAAACAGGCCCCTTGTTTTCAACCATGAAAGTGCCACCACCATGTTTCACTGAGTGGATAAGGCACTTATAATGCTTTTTCTTTTCTCTAAGCATTTCTAAACACTTCTTACATAAAGTAAAAATGTTTATTTTGGTCTCAAAGTGTTTTTGTAGAGTACTGGTTTTCTTCTTGCAACCCTGCCACAGATGCCATTGTTATTCCGTCTTCTACTGGTGGTGCACTCATGAACATTAATCTTAGGCAGTGTAAGAGTGGCCTTTAGTGTGGATTGGTAGAATGCAAACCCTTTAGAGATACTAGCGTCCCATCCTGGAGGAGTTGAAGTTGTCACGTTTCATGGAAACCAGGGATAAGCAAAGGCCTGATGAGCCACTAGGCTCGTGTTTAAATGCCCAACAGACTTACCTTACCTATACATAATATATTTGTTTTTTACTGCTACTCATCATCATGCACGTAACAGCCAATCAGTATCAGCTCAGTGACACAGCAGCTTAATTGGGTTAATTAGTTGGGACGATTAATTGCGAACAACGCCGACAAGTTTAATAATTCGCTACAAGGGTTTTTTGGTTATACCACATGACATTACAGGACATTTTGATTATGTCCTCAGAAAAAGACTGTGTGCACATTTTGTAAGGTTTTCACATTTTAACCCTATACTAAAACATATGAACACAAAGATAGTGACCTGATATTGATCTTACTATTTCATATTGTATATGGAAATTCATACTTTATAGCGTCACAAAACCTGCAATTTTACATAATTTAAACGCTTTTTATATTTATGTTGTAAGTTTCACTTCCTTGGAGTTAGTCTTTTTTTCATGATATTGTTTGGATGGGTATGTCTCAGTGTCCCTGGGGGTTAAGAGTGGAGAACTGTGCTAGTTATGGGTGTAACTATCAAACTGAGTACAGTGGCACGAAAACGGAAGTGAGAAAAGTTAGTAAAATCTGGTCCGGTCTAATATTCATCTGAGTTGTAATAATGAACGAACAAACAAAAAAGACATCTCCGAACACTTAAGACCAAGATTACAGCAGGATTGCTGCAAAGGCTCATCGTAGAATCTTCATTGGGCCAGAGAAGACTGCTAGATTAGCAGGAATGAATAAAACTAGTTCATATCTCGGTTGTTTAGTCTATCTGGCAAAGGTCTGGCAGTGGAGCTGTTGTGCAGCTGGTCCACAGCAACCAGAAGCTTTTCTTTGAGGTTATTGCTGACAGCAGTGGTTTGGAAAAGTGAATCTATGGGTTTGCATGCTTTTTCCACCAGCATTGTAAACATTTATTTCATGTGATCATTGTAAAAGATTAGAATTGTTCTGTGTGATTAGTCCTTTTTTCCTATTTTCTTAGAGGTGTTGTATTGTAGTCATTGGTATTTGCTTATTTGCTGGCAAGCTGACAAATCTACAAAATCCTGACCACACCCATGCACCGATTTTCCCCCAACCTGCTAGGGGCACTACCCTACCCAAGTCCCAGAGATGATTTGTTTGTGGATTGTCAACGTCAAAGGTGAAGGTCAGAGCAAAGTCACAAATCTTTGGAGATAGAGCGCTTATAATTTGGACACAAGTGCTGATAAATATGCAATTACTGCGCGATACTAATTGGAAAGCATATGTGAACTTTCAAATGACACGCTCACCACTGACCTTGAAAGGTCAAACTCCAGCATCTTGTAAATCCTTCAAACGAAAGACGTGGTTTTTTTTGCTAATTTGAACATGTCTACATACTACAGAACATCTTGTAGTTATACATATATGCAGGTAATTCCAAAGGGTCTATTAGGAATTCGGACTCTGTTGGCCCCCATGTTTATCTGAGGTTTTTATAGACCAAGGACTCTGCACTCGAATTTGATCCTTTCTTCAGGTCACAGCCGAAGTTGGTGAGCTGCTGGGAGATAAAAAGGTTGATGCCATTCTGTGTGTAGCTGGAGGCTGGGCAGGAGGAAGTGCAAAGGCCAAATGTAAGATCACAACATATACTCCTTATTTATTTATTTATTAATTATTGGGTTTTTTCGTACTTGGAATGAGCAAATTCAAACGCTACATTGATCAAAT
This sequence comes from Porochilus rendahli, assembly GCA_039654305.1. Classification (NCBI taxonomy): domain Eukaryota; kingdom Metazoa; phylum Chordata; class Actinopteri; order Siluriformes; family Plotosidae; genus Porochilus; species Porochilus rendahli. The sequence continues at coordinate 6,243,918 of JBCNYG010000011.1, read as the reverse complement.
TAAACTGCTGTGAAGTAGCGTATCTGACTCCTCTTTGTGTCTCTGTCTTATTTTTTAGCCTTGTATAAGAACTCTGACTTGATGTGGAAGCAGAGTGTGTGGACATCCACTATTTCCAGTCACCTAGCAACCAAACACTTAAAAGAAGGAGGCCTGCTTACGCTGACAGGAGCCAAAGCTGCACTTGGGCCGACCCCAGGTACAGGAAGTTTAGTTATCCTGAAAACCTAGTGATGAAGACCCAACTAAGGTCATGTATAAATGTAAACTAAAACTGGAACCATGAAGCTGGGATGAAATTTGAGATTTAATATAAAATATAATTATTATTTTTTTTACAATAGCCAGGGCCAGAGGTATTATGCTTTTGGTTTTTCCATCTATCCGTTCGTCCAGGCCATCGTTGTGTACACGAAATCTCAAGAACTCAAGAAATAGGGATTGTTAAAAATTTTTACACAAAAGCCCATCTTTACGGAGACCCTTTAGGGACATGGGGGGGGGGGGTCCTGAACACAACTCACGAGCACAAGAAGCCTATCTATTTTTTTCCATGTCCCTTTAGGTGCGCCGTACATCTTGACTCGAGGAGGTTTTATAAAATATGTAAATACAGTGAGTTTAGCACAAGCTGTACACTGTTGGTATGCTTCATTAACAGGAAAAGCAGATTACAATTTGCCAAAACCATCTAAAAAGCCTTTTGGACATCCTATGGTCAGGTAAGACAACAGTCAGAAGGATGAGAAGAATTGAAAAGGTGTCACTCATGATCCGTGAACTTTCTGAAGTGTATAGGGTTGTATTGTCTCCTCTGACTCCAAATGCTTCAGCCTGACTGGACGTGCTTCGCACTGCAGATCGATAACGAGCAACCCAAGATTTGTACATTTCTATGATCTCCAATGGCCAATTCAACCACTTTACCAGAATCCAACTAGGCATGCAAAATGCCCTGAAAACAAGCATTACCTTATTAGTACGACTGTCCAAGAATAGAACAAAAAGAACAATAACTGGAACTTTAAGGGATTTTAAGTGATTTTAAATTAC
>JBCNYG010000011.1:6036692-6047508 GCA_039654305.1 Porochilus rendahli | reverse complement strand
GCTGAGATGGGCGCCAGCCTCCCCGCGACCCTAATTAGGAATAAGCGGTTCAGAAAATGAATGAATGAATGAATGGATAGTGCCATTTTCATAGGCGTGTTTTTTTACTTCAGTCACGTTTTGTGCTGGTTCTTATTTGCTACCGGTTTTTCTGCACATTCTGTTTTTTGGTAGTTAAATTGTTTCCTTCTGTTTCTTTAATATTCCAATCTTGTCTTTGCATATTTTGTGAAAAGCAGCTCCATATAAATGACGTTGAATTTGTTTTAAACTCCCCAGCTCCTTCACCTCGTCAGCATGCTGCTGTGTTGCCAAACGATATGAGGCGAAAATGCAAAGCGCGGAACCACCTACCCTTTACAAATTGTTATTGGTTCACTTATGTGTCTGTTGGCGAGAATGCAAGCTTGCTTAAGTGAATGAAATTAAATATGATCCATTAAACGACATGCTATGAGAGATTTTAGTCATCATAACACACACCCTCGTGCTGATTGGTGTATCATATCTCATGGTTTTGTTGATGGTAGCTTTCATACCATGGTCATACTACACATGCTAAACAGAAAAGTTCACAAAAAACCCCCACTACTAACATGTCATATTACACAGTGTGTAAATTATACTTTTAAATAGACGATGTGTCCTTTGTATACTCTGTTTCTTCTCCAGAGGCATTTGTTTAGGCCCCTTCCACAAGGGTCATCAAAACCAAGGTTTATGTCATGCTGCACAATCTGACTGATAGGCTGCATGAATCTACAGTCTGACTTAAAAAGAAATTTGTCTGGCTTTTTGATACCATTCTGGTGTATTGTTTTTAATGGCTCTCTGCATTTATAAAAATCCACACCGCTAAACTGACGGTAAAGCCTGATTCCACCATTCTCTGACTGGAGGTCACATTGGGTAAAAGCACCCGCCACGTGATTCAATGGAAATATCATGTAAATGAAGTTTGGTGCATTCGCCTCCCTTTTACCTCCCTTCGAACCACTAAACTAAATTCCTTGTGTGGCTCAAACAACACTAGTAATTGGCCTGGCACTTAATTTAGTGGTGTAGAATTTCCCAAAATAATCTTGAATGGCAAGGTTAAAATAATTCACGGTAAAAACAACAGATGCCAGGTAGACTAAAATGAATTAGAGACACACAGGAAAGTAAATAAAGTGGGTAAATAAGTGGAATTTCCTTGCCAGGGCTTTATGGCCCAGGTTTGCATTAGAAATTTGCATTACATGCCAAAAGTCTGTTTTTTATTAAACCAGGTAAAGATTTAGTTATATAGATTTCGGAACTGCTACTGGCAGGTGTCCAAGGCTGGTGTTATAGGAGTAGCGCAGTATAAGAATATTTCCTGAAGGAAATAATAATTTAAAAATAATTCTATTTCTATTTTTCCATTTCTATTACCAATCCTGTCAGTTAAATTATCTGTTTAACAAGTTCATGTTCCATGCTCCCGTTAATGTTGGGGGTTTTTCTCAGCTAAGGTCTGCCTTCTTACCTGAGTTGTGTGGTTATTTATTCTGTGCGAGACTGAGCAGTGGTGTATGAGCCTCTTTTTTTTTTTTTTTTGGGCTTATTCGTGCTGCGGCAGCCTTGTTGTGTTTCCTGTGGTCGTACATCTTCTATTCCTATGGGGCTCTGTAAAAAGTATGTTAATTCAAAAGACTCTGACCAGGATCAGGCTAAAAATTTACTAAAGATGAATAAATGTAAATGGTAAACCACATCCGATATGCTCCCATGTTGATCAGCTTGCATTTTCTCTGTATAGTGTGCTGCACAAAATCTGTACGAGCTGTCTTCAGTTTTGAAGACTTTGGTAAGGTCCTGAGTCTCATGAGATCCCAATGTGCACCTTTGATAGAGGAGCTCCTGAGCTGAGCACCGTAGGCATGGAACATGACTTTGGTTGTTGACTCGTGTCTGTTCGGTGTCCATGTGTGCCCACCACTGAAAACCCAGTCAGGCTGCGGTGTTGCTAAGTTGATACTGATTGGCTGTTATGTATCGCTGACTTTTATTATGACCGGCAGCAATAATAAAAAAATAAAATTAAGTCAAAAAATCATAAAAGAAATTATAATAATAATAATTTATTGTTAATAAACACATTAAAACCATAAAAATAGAGATTCGTACACTACTGCTCAGAATAAAAACACAATCTAACTCGGGTAAGATGGCAGATTTGCAGGTGAATAAAAGTTCATGGAGCAAACACTGAAATTAACGTTCACACAGCAAACACAGTACCTAAACTTGTATAATGCACAGTATACTCTCTACAAAGCATATAAATTAATTACTTATAACTGAAAGCATAGGACACCCATGCCAAAAACTTGAACCTGGGACCTTCTTGGTGTGAAGCAAACATGCTAACCACTACGCCACCATGCTGCTGTAGGAAGTACAGTCCCAGTTGATCTAGACCAACACCAGCTTGCTTCTGAGCATATAGATGAAACATGACTGAAACATGTAGCTCACAATACAGCCCTCATCTGGAAAGCCACAGTGCCTACATTTGGCTGTTCTTTGTTGACATTAGCTTGACATGTATTACGATCATTCCAAAACTAACTTCGTAAGCGGTTACTATGGCTAATACGCTCCACATGCACCTGGATACTGGGCATCACCAACTGTTCCCATAGCATCAGACTGGGCAAGCACACATCCTTGATCCACACCCTGAGCATCGACATCCACCAGGAAGTGCTATGTCTTAAAGCACAACTTAAATCCTACTGTAAAGTTTGTAGATGATACAACAGTTATTGGACTTCAGGAGGTTCAGAACCTGAAAGCATTGTGCACCAACAATTACCTGTTATCAACAACGGTGTTAAAGGCAGAACAATGTCTGTATTCTCTGTAAGAGAGGCCAACCACTTACAAAAGCGGCTTTACAGGAGCATCCTAACGAACAGGTACACGAGGCACACCATAGATGATTAACACCTTCCGGCATGTCGTGAAAACAGTTCAGAACATTGTTTGCATAGAGCTGCCATCTCTAGAACATCGTTACAGCACTTGCTGTGTGGGAAGGGCTGTAAAATCCTCCCATCAGGCAAGGACATCAAGTCAATCTGTACACACACGTAGAATGTCCTAAACTCCATACTGATGTACTTCACATTATATACTGGCTCAGTATGCACTACACACTACTCCCCACCTGTGTATAGTATACCCAATCAAAACTATAACTATTATACCTTCCTTGTATATCTAGTATAGTGTAGAAGGTGGTTTTCACAAAATTGTCATTTATGATCTTGACCTTTTATGATCAGTAAATCTGTTGGGCTTTTTACACCCGAGTCCACTGACTTATCAGGCCACAGCTTATCAGGAGTTCAACTCCTCCTGGAAGGAACACTAGTTTTGCCTTCTAGTTACTTGTAGCGTTTACGAGTACCCATTTATACTACTGGGTGGACAGAGGCACACTTGTGGTTAAGACCTTGCCCAGGGGTCTTAGCACGATGGGGGTCTAACGGGGATTCCAACCTATAACTTCTGGATCATGAGCCCAGCACCCTAACCCTTACGTCACTGGCCTTTTATGGTTAACACCAAAAATCTGGCACTGTACATGCCAGGTTCAAATTAGAACTAGATCTGATAAGATTTAACTGAGATATGATTATTTTAGCTATTTGCAATTTTTAAAATAGGGATTTTTTTCAGGAATACAGGATGTTGATTCTTTTTTCTGGCATGACCCCATGCACGGATCATTTAAAAAATTTTATGTCTCATGTACCACACCGTTGTGCATAACATTTTGAGTTAGCTCAAAAATACCCCCCCTGGTGATGGTGATGATAATAATAATAATGGTGATAATGATGATGATGATAATGATAATAATGATGGTAATGATGACAATGAGAAAAAAATATATATAAAAATAATGATGTTAAAATAATGATGATAATAATATTTAAAATAATGATATTTCAATAATAATGATATTATTAAAAAATATGATGTTAAAACATTGATGATGATAATATTTAAAATAATGATAATATTACAATAATAATGATGATGATATTAATAATATGCATTTATGAATTGTTGGGACTTTCACATGCATGATGTTTGTCCCTGTGTTTTTTGAGCTGAGATCCTGCTGTCGTCAAGCAACAGACTGACATATCTGTTACTGACCTAGAAAAAGCATTGATCTCAGTTTAGCGTCTCTATTTTGGAGAGCACAGAAAAAGGCCCCAAGGAGTCTAGAGCTTAAATGATTTGGTCTCCTACTGAATCAAAACCTAGAGGCCATACTAAGGCCACACACACACACACACACACACAGATACGCACATGCCTTTCTTAAAAGTTGCACATTCAGCATTCGCTGTTACATAAACCTGATTTTACACTTACACGACTACATCGCAATCTGCTAAGTCCATTAGTTTCCCTTTACGTTTTATAGATGGGAGAGTAAGTAACAGAACAGGACAGGGTGGGCCTTGTGAAAGTCACACCGTGGTGCTCATGAAATAAATGTAAATGTGTTCAAGAAGACACCGCTGTGGTGTAAGATGTACTTATTTTTATTTCCAAGCACAGAAGAGATTGTGAGAGAGAGAAAGATGGAGGGTGAAAACAGAGGTCCTGCTCAGGGGGTGGGAATGTGGCAAAGACAGACAGAAAGAAAGAAGAGCAGTGTTGGGTAATTTGTTTGGGGGGGTCCCACATACTTTAGAATTACACTGTTCCAGGCGTGTTTCCTGGCAATCCTGTGTGTGTGTGTGTGTGTGTGAGTGTGTGTCATGCATTTCAGCTATTTGGGGGCCAACTAAATATGGGAATACCGGACAATTTGACACTGTGCCTCGTCGCCATAAAGAACAGTTAAAGAAAGCAGTAAGAAAAGATAGTACTCCAAAGCCGAGTGTGTGTGAGAGAGAGAGAGTGGAGGTGGGGGCTAGGGGGCAGGTCCTTTATTGCCAGGTCTTTTTTGCTGGTACCTTGAAATGGCTCGTGTCAACAAACCCATTATAATAGGTGTCTAAGCAACTGGTACAAAACAAGACAGACACATACAAAGTTTAGCTCCGTTTCAATGCAATGCTAAATTTAACTGTAACTTGGGCTTCAGTAACCAAACCAGAAGCCTCCAGGTTGCCCCAGCCTTGTGGGGACATAAAAGCATACCCCGATCTCATAACACCTTTTATTTCTTGGGTGTTATATTAACCAATACAATGAATGCCTATGCTCAACCTGTAAGCCGCATCCACACAAGCAATGAAAAGACACGTGAACTGCACACGAAAATCTCCTATTTTATTTTATGGAAGCGGACAGGAAAAGGTTTTGGAAAAATCTGTCAATCAGCAGCATCTTTGAAGCTCTGATTGGTTATCGCTCGAATCTCGTGATGTGAAATTTCAGCTCAGTTGATCTCAGCACTCGTTTACTTTGCGTTGCTTCACTTTCCTGGGTGGATGCGGCTTTACCCTAATTCTAATCGTAACCCTAACACTAACCCTTTCCATCAGTCAAAGTGTCCTCAAATCCCCAAAATGTCCTCACTTAAAAACCTATTCCAGTCTTTAATATGTCGCAGGTCACGCACCAAACCCCTGAAATGATACTCGGGCCCTGTGTACTTTCTCATCTCTGACAGCTCAGAGATACAGTGTTTATCCAGACTCACAGCTCTTCCTTATATCCCCGATATTTAACTCCGTGGACGTTTATTTCGTATAAATCTTTTCCCACTATAATCTAACACACATTTCCCAGCTGCGACTTAAATGCCTTTTGGCATGAAGTCATATAGCCATGTGTGTGTAGTTGTGCGTTCCTAGCCTGACAGCTTTATGGTTTACATTACATGGGTCAAGATAAAATAAACCATTGTATCAGGAACACTTCCTGAGATGTGAGACTACTGAAAATATAAATAATAGAACTCAGTCATTTGGTTAAGTAAATGCTACACGTTGATATTGAGTGATTGATATTAAAGTTGGGGGGTGGGGTGGGGGGGGGGTAATAATTAAATTAATAAAACCATCATAGGGACAACACACCACCATTCATGCTTACCCCTGGGCGCTGCCCATTAGCCTAATAATTGCGTGTCTTTGGACTGTGGGAGGAAACCAGAGTACCCGGAGAAAACCCACAAGTAAGGGGAAAACGTGCAAACTGCACACAGAACTGAGCTCGCTGGGACTCGAACTCATGAGCCTCTTGCTGTGAGGCGGATGTGCTAACTATTTTGTGACAATGTCGGCCTAACATCAATTCACTGACATTATTTTTCATATAATTTCAATAACAAACCAAATATGTAACCTGCATTAACAGTACCTTAATGAACACATCTGCGGTGGCTAACTTGCAAAATCCAGAACTGCAGCTGAGCTGAGGCCCAACCACTTAGTCCTACTAGGGTCGTGGGGAGGCTATTTCGGCACACACTGTGCAAAGGCAGGGTACACCCTGAACAGCTCACTGGTCCATTGCAGGGGCAACACACTAAAATTCACACTCCCACCTAGAGGCAGTAATACAAAAAGAAGAGCACTATTTAATTATTTGTATATACACAGAAACAGTGTGATTTGATTGGTCTGCTATGTCACGATTAAAAATTTTAATCCTGTGTGGATGCTTTTTGAATGAAAATGATGGTCAATCATCAGTTTGTTATTTGAGCAGACAGCTTCATCATTATCATTCTTTTAAATGGAAAAATAAACGATAAGTTTTTTGTTTTTGTCTTTCTGTATAGTCTATAATAAATTTTTAATTAATATGCAAACATACCTTTATATTACTCATGTGCCCATGTTGTATCTGTCGCCACGGGCTTGCTCATTAGGGATGTGTAGGGGGTTGTAGAAAAATTTTTAGATTTCTCCTTAAATTAATTTTACTATGTAAAGCTGCTTTGTGACAATGTCAATTGTAAAAAGCGCTATACAAATAAAACTGAATCGAATTGAATATAGATCTGATAATGGTTTATTTATGAACTACACAAATTAAAGCACAAATTAAAAACTATGTGAATATGCTCCAAATCGTATTCTGTGGGTATGAATTCACAGCTTTAGATTATTAGCAGTCTATATCAGTGTGAACCTCAACACAAGTTTCAACACAGCAGCGGTGACCAAACAGGTCTTCAGAGGCATTAATTCCTGAGGGGCCTGGAGGTCAGTTTCCATCATCACTTATTGCATTACAGCATGGCACTCTCACAGCACATGAAGAAGGGAAGGATCATTAGCACATCATCAAAACTGCCCAGAGACTGGCTCACATCTTCCAACAAAGGAAAAAATCTACAGAACCCTCTGCAGCCAAAAAGCTATGAACAATTGCAGTTATGTGACGCACCCCTGTCCCAGCCTCTGCCATCATGTTAGCACAGATCCCTTCATACCTGCACAACCAGACTACACAGCAGCTTTTACTTCAGAGCTGAGTCTACACTAAACTCACTCCAATACTTAACATTGCTCCTCTGCTGTGAAGATACAAGAACCTTACCAGACCTCACACGGGTCACTTTGCAACACTGTTACACACTTACTGGGAATGCACTGGACCAGCACTATACAAGCATTATTACATGCACTGTAATTGATCTGGACCTCGTCTGACTACACACACACTGTTACACTTCACATACCATTCGTATATATATATTATAGGTACACTCACTCGTTTCGGTTTTTCATGAAGCCACCAAAGAATACTGGCATCCTCTCTATACAGATAAATAATAAAGCTGCAATTTGATGGAGCGGCATGGAGGAAACTATTTTAGAAATGTAAGATTTTACCTGACACTATAGGGCAGTGATTAATCTCCACTGTAAAAAATAATTCTGAAAAATTATCCATACTGTAATATATATATATATATATATTTTTGCAAAATTACAGTAATCTACTGGTGGCTACAGTTTTTACAGTGTCACTCCTATAATTTATTTCAATAGGTAATTACTGTAAAATGTTTTACTGTGGAATGTTGGGTTTACAGTAGTCTACTACTAATTTTGAGGAACGTTCTCTAAACCGAAGGGGTGTTTTGCTATTGGAAATCTGTGCTAGGCAAGGATTATTCATAACAAACACCATGTTCTAGCACAAGTGGGTCATAAGTGTAGATAGTCATAAGTGTATGCGGTATGACACTCAGGTAAAAAGACAGGCAGAGTTGCCAACTATCATCACCTATTGCTGAGTTTGGTCCTGTGGATAGGAAGACAGCCAACAATGGGGACTTGCTGGCATTAGATTTTCTCCAACATATTTCCCACTTTCTTTCTAAAATCAGAAATCTACTATAATGATATTATGTTATTATAAATACATAAAATACTTTGTAGCAGTAGATCATTGTAATGGCCAGTTCAATCCTCCTTAATCTTATATTTTAACCACTATTTACCCTGATGTGGTTTGATAAGCTCATATTTAAGAATTGTTTTTGTGAGAATTCTTTTTTTCTGGTTTATAAGTAATGGTGCAATGTTTCTTTTTTCCCCTGGTATATTTATTTCAAACCAGTATTCTGTCTGTGGTTTGTTTTCTGTTTACAAATTCTACAGTAAAACAAGGAGCTTGCATTGCTGTTTTTTATGTACATTAACAGTAAATTCTGGTGTTTCTTGTTGCAGCACCACTAAAGGAGACATGAAATTTACAAACAAGAATACATGCTTAATGTCCAAACAGGAATCGATTAGCGACAAGTGATTTGAGCGAAAAATCAAATCAACTCGCGACAAAAGCGAATCTCACTCAAGGCCAGCTTTGGTTGCCTAGGGAACCCTTTAACATATTTCCCGCTTTCAAATGTTTTTGAGTAATACCGTGAGCAGTGAACAGCACCTTTAATTCCCTTCTCCTTCCTCCACCTTCACAGCTGAAGTGCCCTAACCCCGAACTGTTCTCTGGGTGCCACAATGTGTGCGTGTGTTCAAAGTGTGTGTTCATATGGGTTAAATGCAAAGACACATTTTTTTTTGAAGGTTTAATATAGTATCTAAAAACATAAATATACCCAAGCTTAACAATGTATTAACGTACATTATTATAATTAATAGCTTATTTTATCATTATTATCATATCATGAACTGGGCAGAGTTAAACACACAAATATATTCACAGAAAATGCAAACTATTTTAGGAAGATGGACCCAAGCATTGCGTTTCCAGTAATGAGCCTTTTAAAATTTCTGCATGATTTGTAAAGTCAATATTGATGTAGGTCAATATTGATGTAGGCAGAATTATTAAACTCATGTTCATTGTTTCCCTATGAAAAATGTTTATGGGAAGTCAGTGTTTGTGACATCTCCCAGTCAACGGTATGTTTAAGCTCTGATTGGTAATTGCCCAAATCGCTCTGCTATGACAACTACCAATGATTCACAGATTACCCTAAATAAAGCACACACTGAGTTTTTGCAGTTGCCTTCTTCCTTGGCTCACTGAATATTACACACTGATTTAATTTGTCTTCAAAATTTTTGGCTTGTCGTATGAATTTTTTCCAATTCAGCAGCAGTTGGTTGATTTCAGAGCTACAGGATAATGATTACAGAATGATCACAGCACCCCGTCTCCAAACTCAGTTACAGTAGTGCGAGAATTTGAAGACCAGGAGGCTCAACTGTCTGTGATAGTTTCAAGAGACAGACAAAGCTTTACTATGCTAGAGATTGTGCCACACAGTTAATCAGAGGTCATTCGCTAAGTACAGTCCTCTATAAGTGACTATTATCCCTTTCACACTGAAGTCTAACAGGGTTGTACCCACCTTGATTTTGTATTTGTGCATTGTCTGACTTCTTTTGCCTGTGGTAGGCATGGTCATTTATTTAAACATTCAATCTCTAAACAGATAAATAATATTGACACAAAATTGAATAAACCAAGAAAAAATGTCTCTCTCTCGCTCTCTCTGTCTCTCTCTCTCATAACATATTATTCTTCCTTTAGTTACATAGTGTTCTCATAGAAATATAATTGCTATTTATGCAGCCAGTCACACTTGGAACTATAAAATATTTTTAGGTATATCAAAAATATATCAAGTTAACTGATTACTACTTTAATTATCAAAGCTTCAAACTAAACAAATCAATAATTACTTTGAATGTTGGCAGCAATTCTTCTTTAATCAGTCTTGTGGGACTTGGGAATAGCAAAAATGTGTAGAATAAGTATTTAAGTGCAAGACTAATTTTCTAACAGCCTGACAGATGGTTGCCTTGGAAACATCCTCAGTGTTACACCTGTTATAGAGAAAACTGTACTGACATCATATCCTTGTTGAGTCTATGAATGGTGTGAGGGCTAAGGTTAATCTTCAGAAGTTATCAATTGTAAAGAAAAACAGAAACGCTCAAAATAATCATCATCAAGGAATGAAAAAACATTGCGTATTATCACTCTCTCCTGACCAAGTTGTACTTGCCTGATATTTCCAAGATTCAGCTAGAGTAGAGTTTCTAAAGAGAACCTAAAACAAACAAAAAACCACTAGAAACAACTGGAGAGTGAAGTTTATTAATTACTTAATAAACTGAAAATTATTAATTAGTCTATTGAATAAACAAGCAAATGGCAACCGGAGTCTATTTTTCCACCAGTCCTTCCCATGAACAGCATGCTAAGCTTTATCCCTTCCCCAGCTGTGTGTGTGTGTGTGTGTGTGTGTGTGTGTGTGTGTGTGTACCCCGCTCTGCGTCGGTAGAGATGGTCAACCCCATGCTGTCCGTGCGCATGCGCTGCAGTG
>JBCNYG010000011.1:5986127-5997117 GCA_039654305.1 Porochilus rendahli | reverse complement strand
GGACCAAAGCATTCGATTCAGCAAAGCTGACTATGAAGGTAACAACACGAGTGCACTGCGCGATTTGCGTCATAGCATAAGAGTCATAACTTTCTTTCGTATGCGATTGGCTGAAAATTAACATGAAACCAAAAAAATAGAAAGAGGGACGTCCGAGGTTTATTTTTATATGCGCATCAAGATGGTTTCCCCGACGAAGCGCGGACAAAAAAGAGTTGAACTAGGAGTATTTTTCTCAAGGTAAGCGGAGGTTGTCTTCTACAAAACGCTGTGTTTGTGCATTTTAGCATTCAGTTACCTTGTTATGGCTTTGGCAGGTGAAAATGTAGTATGTTTCCTCCTGAAATTTACCAAAAAAAAAACGATAATTACACTGTTTCACATAAATTGGCCTCTATCTAGAAATCACTACATATCACGACTTCCGACTCATTTTGCCAGATCGGGTCACATGTGCCACCCTGTCTACCTGTAGAAAAACTCCACACACTGTCTCCTTAATATATAAGTAAGGAGTAAACATTCCTCATCTATGATATCATAAGAACATGATAGAGGAATGTACTGCAGTCGGTCATGTTGCCCAGAAATCATAAAGCTGTCTGTGCCGAAGCCTCATCCTGTGTGTGTGTGTGTGTGTGTGTGTGTGTGTGTGTGTGCGCACGGGCAGGACCTAGCTCGGTGGAAAAATCGAAGACGCAGTGCCTCTCAGAACCTGATCAGGAAAGAGGAGGAGAGGAAGATGATTGAGAAACAAATGACATCAGAGGGAGGTTCTCATCGCAGAAAGAGCATCAAAACATACAAAGAGATTGTGGAGGAGAAGTAAGTGACTGCCGTTATAATCCACGCTCTGTTTCTCTGACTATTTACATTTACAGAATTTGGCAGACACTCTTATCCAGAGCGACTTACAATTATCATTTTTATATACAACTTTTATATATTTTTGTCTCTCTCTCTCCCCCTCCCCTATCTCTCTCTTTCTTTCTTTCTGTCTTTTTTGCCCTACGTGATGTTTCACCCTGTATTAAAATGAAAAACATGCATAAAATAATACTACTTTTTCATACTATATTATTTTAAGATGATGATGATATATGTTATATAAACGGACACACACACACACAGACACACAGACACACACACACACACACACACACACACACACACACACACACACATATATATATATATATATATGGCTTATCAGGCCTGAGCTTATCCCTGTGAAGCGTCTAGAAGCTCAGCTCATCCTGGATGGGATGCAAGTCCATCACAGGTTACTTTCCCAGTATCTTTACTGGTACCAATTTATACTAATGGGTGGACAAAAGCATAGTTTTGGTTAAAACCTTACCTGGCTTGGTGGGGGTGTAACGGGGATTCGAATCTATGACCTCTTGTTCATAAGCCCGGCACCCTAACCACTACACCACTGGCCCCATACTAATAGGATTAGGCTGTTCAGCAAATAAGTGATTGAGTATTTATGTATGTATGTGTATATATATATAGTATGCAGGACCCATCACCTATGGGAGGGACTATAGGGGTCGAATGCAGTGTGAGCCAGGTGGCAGCCAAAGGCATGGGTTCTGCCGTTGGAAGGTACGGCCTCTCCGATCTGAAACCAAATGTTGTGTCATTGTTGGACTTCTGTGCTCGTCATGGTTTGTCCATCACCATGTTTAAACATAAGGGTGTCCATAAATGCCCTTTGGCACCAGGACACCCTAGGCCGCAGTTCGATGATCAACTTTGTAGTCGTGTCTTGGACTTGCGGCCACATGTTCTGGACACTTGGGTGAAGAGAGGAGCTGAGCTGTTAACCAACCGCTTCCTGGTGGTGTGCTGGCTATGATGGCAGGGGAGGCCGCCCTCCAGACCTGGTAGGCTCAAGCATGTAGGTAGGGTCTCCTGGGAACATTTGGCAGAGTCTCCTGTCAGAAGAGCCTTCAACTCTCACCTCTGGCAGAGCTACAACCACATCCCAATGGGACTGGGACATAGAGTCTGAATGGGCCGTGTTCCATGTGTGTCTATTATTGAGACAGCAGCCCGATGCTGTGGGCAGATGATCATCGGTGCCTGTCGTGAGTGCAAGCCCCAAACCAGGTGGTGGACCCTGTGGCTGGGAGTCCATGGGAGCTAATTGACCAAGCTCTCACGGGAGGGAGGGATGGCATTCGCTCACTTCCCTGTCACTCAAAAGCAATAACCAGCCAGTAATGGGTGTGAGCTCATTCATACAAGGGGGGTCAGATAGTGCCTTCCCTCCAAGTGTGCTAGGCTGCCCCAAAATACGCATGCGCAGCAGTTTGAAAAGAGGCGGGCGGTAGCATCTCGTGTCACGGAGGGGGCATGTGCATGCTTCGCCCCTTCCTGGTCGGTGGTGGTTGTGTGTTAGGGAGGGCAAAAAAAGTTGATGGTTGGTAACTGGAGGCGATTAAAATTTGGGCGAAAAATGGGGGAAAATGAAAAAAAAAAAACATTTAAAAGGGAACCAGGGAGGGTGTGTTTCAACTATCGTGGAATCACACTCCTTAGCCTACCCGGGAAAGTCTATTCAGGATTACTGGATTGCTTTTCGTTGATGATATTGTACTTTTGGCATTATCGAGGCGGAACTCAAGCTCTTGCTGGAGCGATTTGTGGCTGAGTGTGAAGCAGCTGTGATTAGAATCCAGCACTTCCAAGTCACAGGCCATGGTTCTCAGCCAGAAAAGGGTGGAATGACCCCTCCGGGTCTGGAATTAGGTCCTCCCCGATGTAGATGGCAGATCGGTGCAGCCTGTGCTGTAAAGAGGAGTTTGTACCAGTCCGTCGTGGTGAAGAGGAAGCGGATCCGAAAGGCTAAGCTGTCGATTTACATTCCTACCTTCACCTATGGTCAGGAGCTTTGGGTAGTGACCGAAAAAACAAGATTGAGAATACAAGCGGCTGAAATGAGCCTCCTTTGCAGGGTGGCAGGGCTCTCCCTCAGAGCTAGGGTGAGAAGTTATGTCATCTGGGAGGAACTCAGAGTAGAACTGCTGCTCCTCCGCATTGAGAGGAGCCAGTTGATGGGGCTCGGGCATCTGATCAGAATGCCTCCCGAACACCTCCTTGGTGTGGTGTTTCGGGCATGTCCAACCGGGAAGAGACCCCAGGGTCGACCTAGAACACGCTGGATGGACTGTCTTGACTGGTCTTGGAACACCTTGGCGTCCTCCAGGAAGAGCTGGAGGAAGTGGCTGGGGAGAGGGACATCTGAATCTCACTGCTTAGGCTGCGGAAGAAGATGAAGATGAAGATGATGATTATTTACGCAAATTTATTCAGACATTTAACGAGTATATGCCATATAGTCCTAATTAAAGCATGACATTGCAAAATTTTTCATCATGTTTGCATTTGATTCTTACTCTATTTAAACATGTATACAGTCGACCCCCGTTGATCATGGGGGTTACGTTCCATCATCCCCCTGCGATAAAAGAAAAAACGCAATGTAGAGAGACCAGCCTTATAACACCTAAACACTCCTCCCACACTCTTTAACAACACTTATTAAACATTTTTAAACACAAATGAAATATTTGTGAGCATAAAAATGCATATGTAATAGAATAAATATGTGTACAGTAATAACTTTTTTCCCCTGAATGGTCAGGGACTTCCTCTGGCGCTTAGTTTCCTTGCCAGAAGGCTTAGAAGGTGCAGAGCATTTTGGTGGCATCATAGGGCTTGAAATAAAGTGCAAGATAACACAAAAAGATATTACGAGCGAAACACTGGTAATGACGTGATGCGAAACATTGTAAGTGGGCAGAGAGAGAAATAGAGAGGATGCCCACGGCCCCAAGCATCCAAGCGAGATTTTGTAATGCCAACAGCCAGTCAGCATTCAAGTGAATAAAAAGTGTGCTCTGATTCCTCAAGTCTCCTTCTCTAATCAATAGCGTGATGCGTAAGAATTCATCTAATTCATTCTGGGGCATTTTCTGTTGTCAGGCAGTTTAACTTTTTAAATGGTTCTTATTTTGAATGTGAAGGATTGCGCTTTATCCTGTACATTCATACTGTACATACAGTAATTAGAAATGCCATACAAGATTTATACACTACAATACATGCACTAGATACATTAATAAACACTGTACAGTACTGTGCATTACATTTATACTGTTTCTTAATAAATCACAACAAAAATGAATCTTTACAGTAATCTTAATTTTATCTGCAATTTTTTACAATTTATTTCTTCCCACTGATCTACAACCTTCACTGAAATTCAACCAGTTAGTACAGTATATTTGTTAGACTGCATGAACTAACATACTGAAGCCATATTTCACCACAAAAAGCCATAAAAAAAGACCCAAGGGCAGTTATCCGCGATATTCGAGAGTTAGGTTCCAAGAATTAATCGACGATTTAGTGGGACCATGATAACTGAACGATGATACAGTGGGGATCGACTGTGTGTGTGTGTGTGTATATATATATATATATATATATATATATATATATATTTATGTATATGCTAAAGTTATCATACACAGTTCTCATTTATTAGTTGCATAATTATTTGTGCCCTTTGCTCACATTCCACTTGCTCTAGGGAGCGTCGGGAGCAAGAGCTACATGAGTTATATTGCCAAGCATCGACTCCTGAAGAGAAAGCAGCCATATTACAGAGATACGCCCTCCGCTTCACCATCAGCGACGCCATATTGGAGAAACTTCAGCTTCCAAAACTTCCTTCTCTTGAAAATCTCCAATCTACACATGTAATAAATGAAGAAGCTGAAAGAAATTCCAATGACCAGTACCTTATACAATTAAAAAACACTGTAATGCACAGTCACCATGACGCTCCAGATTTATCACCTATCCAAGACTCAAGAACTCCAGAAATCCCCATTTCACCAACACAAGACATAAAATCCGAAGAAGTCCAACTTTTTTCACCTCAAGATTTAAACACAACAGAAGTCCAACTTGCCCCAGTCCACCACTCAGATACAACCGAAGTTGAACTTTCCCCAATCCATGACACAAACACACTAAAAGTCCAAGTTTCTCCAGCTCAAGACTTAAAAGCAGCAGAAATTCAAGTTTCTCCAGTCCAAGACTCAAAAACAGCAGAAATCCAATCTTCTCCAGTCCAAGACTCAAACACAACAGAAGTCCATGTTTCTCCAGCTCAAGACTCAAAAACAGCAGAAATCCAATCTTCTCCAGTCCAAGACTCAAACACAACAGATGTCCAACTTTCGGCACCCCAAGACTCAAAGACACCAGAAGTTCAATTTTCCTCAGTTCAAGACTCAATAACAACAGAGGTCCTACTTTCTCTGGTCCAAGACTCAAAAAGAACAGAAGTCCTACTTTCTCCACTCCAAGATTCAAAAGCTCAAGACACATCTCTCTCAGCTTTCCATGAATCCAAATCCCTAGAGGCACTTCTTTCTCCCATTAGAACAACCAAAACCTCTGAAGTTCCTATCTTGCCTGTACGGATACCCTCGGCGCCATACAAACCTGTGCCATTACTGACACCGAAACCATACAGCCAGCCCAAATTTAATCTGCCTTCTTATAAACAAGTAAAGGTAAAAGATGTATGTTTTCATTCACATTATTCTAAGGTTCACAAGGGGTGTGAAGTGCCACACTGTATTTTTATCTGTATTGAAGCCTGAAGTTGCAGTTTTTTGTTGTATATGCCTTCAATATTGTCTAATGAATTTAGTAGCTTCTATTTCTAATATATACACAAACTAGTAGCCCAGTTTAAATCCTGACCACTCAGCAACTAAGGATGTGCTAAATGCTTCACACATGGCAGGTTCTTGTCAATACCAGGATGCATGATTTTGATTAAAATTGCTTGCTTACAACTAAATGAAAGTAATAACTTCCTGCTAGTATTGCATTTTATTGTTGTTTTTGATCAGAGCTTGAGGTCCAGAATTGAGACGTCTTTTTATATTGTTGGCAACTTGTTCTGGACTCAGAGGGTGTGCTGTAGTATTTGGTAAATAGTACTTATCAAAGTTGTGTCCAAAGTTCACCATTTTAAAATGCCATACAATAAACTGCTTTTTAACCTTGCTTGCTTGATCTTTACAGAGAAAAGTTAGCTTTTGGGGTTGCACAAGACCTTGGGCTGAGATTTCTCTGTACAGACCTCACACGTGGTTAATAAATTGTTGTTATTTACCTTACCGTGTAGGGGTTTTAAAGTTATGGTCGATTGTTATGTATGGAATACATTATTGAATTAATTACTTATTATACAATGCTTGAATATTCAGATTAAATAAATGTGTTTAACTGTCGATATGAGACCAATAAGGTTTTTCATGCAGTAGGAGGGCGGCACAACGGTGTAAGGGTTAGCACATCTACCTCACAGCAAAAGGGTCCTGGGTTTGAGTGCCGTTCGGGCAATTCTTTCATGAAGTTTGCATGTTCTCATGCTTGTGTGAGTTTCCTCCAACAGTCTTAAGACATGCACATTAGACTAATTGGCTCTTTGAAATTGCTCCTAGGAGTGAGTTGTGTGAGTTTGAACAATTGTGTTTGCTCCCTGAGATGGTCTGGTGAGCTGTTTAGCATGTACCCCCTTCTCCTAGTGCTGTCTGAGGTAGGCTCCAGCCTTCCCTTGACCCTAAAAGAATTAAGCGGTTCGGGAGTGAGTGACTGAGTGTATATGATAGGACATCTATCAAAAAAAACTATCCTGATTTGTTTTTTTGAAGAAAAAAAATGTATCATAATTTGTCATAATTGTGTTTGTTTTGCTTCAGAGTGATGGCCTGATGCGTATGAATAGTGCCTCCGTTGTAGAGGATATAAGAACAAGTCCGGTGAGACCTGTTTCCTTCACCCCAACAGCACCAAAACTAAGAAGTCATAGTCTTCGGCAAATGTCCGAAAGCTCAGCAGGAAGTGAAACCACAGCTCGGGAGTACATTCGGACCTCACCCTCACCAATTCAGAAAACAGAACATGTTCAAGAAGAGAGTGCAGATGAAGTGTTGAAAGAGAATGTTGAAAAGAGTGCAGATGGAGATGAAGCTTCCAAAACTCTCGTAGATTCAGAACGAACAGGTTGGAAACTTTTCTCAACTGTCGACTATTAGATCATTTTTTAACCTGTGAGATTAAACTACTGTAATTAACCACAAAGACATAATTCTGTTAATGTCTTTATCAAGGGTGCCAATTATTTTAGACCTGCCTGTAATATTTAGATGTAGTGTAATGATTGTTTAAAAAAATCTCAGTGAAACAGTATTATGACTGGACTAACTAATTATTAGAACAACCAGTCAGTAACACATTACAATAAACTAATCTTAAGGTAACGAAAGCATGAAAAAGTTTTTCTGAATCAGCAAGTTACATTTTTTTTTCATTTTAGCAATATTCCCGAGATGAAAAAATAATTTTAATACATTTCTCAGCTTTATTAAGTTGCCATTTCTATTAGGCTTTGCTGAAATATACAACTGTGTTTCATCAGCTTGACAGTGGAAGCTAATACCATGTTCACAAATAATATTACCCAAAGGGAGCATGTATAGGGAAAAAGTAGCAGGCCTAGAATATAACCTTGTGGCACAACAAACTTAACATTAGAGCATACAGAGAAATCGCCATTTACATCTACAAACTAAAAACAAACAATTAATTAAGATCTAAACCAGAAGAGGATTGTTCCCCTAACTCCCACAACATTTCAAGGAGAATAGTATTATCAATAGTGTCGAAGGCTGCACTAAGGTCAAGTAACACAAGCAGAGAAACACAGCCTTGGTCAGAGGCCACCAGTAGATAATTTACCACCTAAACAGGTGCTGTCTCTGTGCCATGATGAGGCCTAAAACCTGACTGATGCATTTCATTAGTGTTATTCCTACATGGATATGAACCGAACTGCTACAGTACAGCCTTTTCTAAGATCTTGGAGATAAAAGGGAGGTTTGATATTGGTCTATAGTTGGACTATACTTTACAGCTGATATGGGTCAAGGTCAGGTTTTTTATCAGAGGTTTGATAACTGCTAGTTTAAAGGATTTAGGCACATAACCAGTGCTAAGGATAGAATTAATTACATTTAATAAAGGGTTGACCACTTTTGGTAATATTTGTTTAACGAAACATGTAGGCACTGGATCTAGCACATGATGATAGCGGTATATTGTTATTTATAGTTTTAGTTACTGACATATCTGAGTTTAAGTTTACAGATTTACAGTAAATTTTTTGCCTGATATTTAACATTTCTACATGTCTTATTAATGGTCTTATTAAAAATGTTTTATTAATGGTCTTATTTCTACTTACTTCTGCAACAATATTAAACAAGTACCTTCGATTAGATTTGAGAAATACATTGCTCTAGCAGCACTAAGCTTTTCCGTAGTTTAGGAGACTCTCCTTAAATGATATCTGGAATACCATTAATTTAGTTTGGTGTCATTTTTGCTCTAAATTCCAAGTGATTGATTTTAGTGTGCATGTGTCATCATAATCCCAGGGTGCTATTTTTCTCTCTCTCTGATTGGCTTTCATTTAAGAGGAGCTACAGTATCTAGACTATAGCGCAAATTTGACTCAATGTACTTAGTTCCCTGATGGAGTTCTGTAGGGTCTGATGGTGATCCAATAGTAGCTGATAATTCTCAGAGATTATTACTGAAACTCTGTGAAGTACTAGATAGAAAACTATGCTTAGTGCGATAACGTGGCAAGGTGTATATATTACTACTAAGATGTAAGTGAGATAAAATAATGATTCAAAATAGTTATAGACTTACTAAACATGACTTGAAGCATTGTTTCTTGCTTGTCATAGGAAAGCAGGCCATCCCTGATACAGCAATGAAGCGCAACTGTGTGGTAAAGACGACCATTGTGACGGAGCTTAGAGAAACTCGTTCACTTCCCACAATAGGAGCTCCTGATACCGTTGACCTGGTACAGCTAATATTTATATTTGGAACAATTGTAAAAATGTTGTTGGCTATGATTTTAAATTATTATTAAAAGCTCATGTACTGTAAAGGTGTTTCAATATACCGTTTCTTAAATCCGAATGTACAACATTTAATAAATAGTAATAATAATCGATAATAATGAATAAAGCTTCATCGTCGATTATGCCATTCTATTGTTATTCATGTTTAACAGCACTGCAAGGAATAAATGTAATATTTTGGAATGGCCAAGTTAAAATCTTAATGTTAATTCAATAGAAATGTTGTGTGAGCAGTTCATGTGAGGAAAATCACCAACAACCGTCATCCCAAAGTTGTTGTCAAGCTGTTCTGTGCAGAGGAATGAACTGAAATCTCTCCGAGTCGATGTACAGGACTGATCAACAGTTCAACAGTCACTGCAAATATTTAGTCACATTTATTACTGCACAAGGGCTTCTAAAAGCTAACATACTTTTGCCACTTATAGATATGTAAGATTGGTTAATTTCCCCCAATAAAGAAATTAAGTGTAATATCTTCATCCCAGCTGTTTAATCAGGTTCTACTTTTAGAACTTGTGAAAATCTGAGGATGATTTATGTCATATTTATGCAGAAATATAGAAAATTCTAAAAGGTTCACAAACCTTGAAGCAGTTGCCGAGCTGTCCAGGGTGTACTCCGCCCTCGCCCAGAGTCGGCTTAGATGGGCGCCAGCCTCCCCGCGACCCTAATTAGGAATAAGTGTTGACTTTTTATTTGGTGGGAAATCTCAGTCTGTGCTAATAATCTGAGATGTTACTTTGACTGTGTATTCATCTGACTGCTGATGCTTTGGATTTATGAAATGATGTAATGTCTCTTCAATGTTTAGAGCTTTTCAGATGGATTCGGCTCGAAATCTGATGAGATGTCCTTCACCGAGTCCGGAAATTCTGAAGTTACCTCCTACTCACTTCCCCTGTCAGGTAACAGACATGCACTACCCACAATTCCTTGCTGTGTCTTTTACACTCTCCTCACATTAAACTTCTTTATAAAATTTTAGCCTACTGTGGACTTTCTGAATTGGATTCCTTATCCTGACACTTTTAATTGTTCATTTTCTGGCTTTCTTTTTAAATTCCTCCTTTTCTTCCTATGGCTGTTTTTTTGTGTCCTTATATATGTATATACTATGTGTGTGCCTCAGAATCCACACACTCCTCCTGTAGCTCTAGGTTACGCTGGGAATTCTTCGCACCTGCAGGTAAATCTGGCTCTAACAAAGGGTCTCCTATGCTAGTTTGCTCTTATGGGTCAGAGCAGAAAATGGCTTCTTGTCCTTTGTCCTTGTTGATTTGTCCATTATAAAGTGTTTACGCATTGCAACCTGCTGAGGACATGATGAGATCGTTTACACTTGATATGCGCCTGTAAAATAATCTCTTCCATTGTGTCCTCACTAGGCTTCCATACTAAGAACCAGGAGAGACCCATTTTTAACACACCATAGCAAACTTCATATGCTATTTTCCACATTCCCAGAGTCCACGTGTTCGTATATGTAGCAGCCTCTATGCAGGTTATAGGCTTAAATTTACACTACGTATTAAGGGTGCATTTTATTTGTAGTAGAAAGTCAGGATTCCCAGTTCAAAATATTAATTGGAACTCAGAAAGTCAGGGCAACGTCACCAACCCTGACCTCAAAATCCAAAATGACTGTTCTGTTCATCAACAGAGCGAACGCTGTAGTAGTTCTTAATAATTAGATTTTGCTGAATCTCTATTTTTTTGGGTAGGTATAGTGGGTAGCATAGTAGTTAGCATGTCTGTCTCACAGCAAAAAGGTCCTGGGTTTGAGATCCAGGCTCGTGTGGACTTTGCATGTTCTCCCTGTGCTTGCGTAGATTTCCTCTGGGTACACTAGTTTCCTCCCACAATCCAAAGATATATACAATAGGCTAATTGGTTTTTCAGACTTCTTCAAAGTATAAGAGTGAATGGTTGCGTGTGTTGGTCCAGTGATG